>JAPQRP010000030.1:10504826-10547750 GCA_037367295.1 Apogon hyalosoma | reverse complement strand
TTCTCATCTGAATACAGGTCTACACAAAGTCTGTGGTGACGTCAGTCCACAAACACTGACGCACACATTCCACATATTGAAGGGAACGGGAGCTATTTCTTGCTTTTACGTCGCACCTAGCCATGAGTCCAGCGAGAGGCAAGCACACGGGTTATATTTCCTTCAGGAAATGTAGGAAAGTCTAGTTGCACATATCCTTTATTTTGCTCTAAGTGCCACCAAGCTGATACTTGGCAGATCTGTTGTCCCTATTGATGTTCCTTATCATTTCACTTCCTTCAACTGTTACATGCTACTCTTTCCAGTAAATTTTAGAACTAATTCTTCCATCTTAGTTAAGTTTAGTTTAGTTTATTTGTCTCAAACTTTGAAGTAAAAAAAAGAAAAAGAAAAGCAAGAAATCAACTACATATGCACCCATCAACAGTCATTAATCACAGAAAAAGTAATGAAATACAATACATTTAACATAAATGTACATATGTATCTATTGATACACAGTTTGAGAAGGGACAGAAAGAAACAAAAGCTTATCTAGTCCTGCCTGTTCCTTACAGTGTCAAATTCTCAACCGAATAAATTTCCTTCATTGGCTATCATATTAAAATAGATAACAATAAGTAACTTCTTATAGCACCTTTGCATTGGTTGTATCACCATTGAGCAGTCATTCTGCCAAGAAATAAAAAAATACACAAATAGAGACCTAAACTATGTAGGGTATAATACCTAAGCCCCAAACTTCATATAAACCCATCAAAAATATATCAGATTACCCATACAATGATATGAAAGTGGTATGATCACCCAATATATTTTGTATGAGTCATCTTAAAGCCCATGTTAAGGCTCCGTATGGTCTGGGATGCCATTATCTCTCTGACTTGTGAGCTGTGACACAGCTGACCCCTCAGGTCATCTGGAATTAACGGTCTGGTTGTTCTCCAGGTCTCCATGAATGCTGACTTCCTAATGCCCAAGCCACTGGAACAGCCTGTCAACTTATATTAGAAGTGCTTATTGTTCTATTTATTTATTAAATTATTTATTGGTTTTATCTAACATGTATTATTGTGTTTTATTTGTCTGTTGTCAGTAGTCTTCACCACTGCCCCACTTAAATGTTAGTTGGATGGGAAATTCTTGTGACGTTATTATCTCTGAATTTAAAAAAAAAACGTTTGTGAAATATTATAATATAATACTCATCCTGTGCCCTCTACTTCATGTCAGCATTTATTGTTGACATGTTCATTTTTTTATTTTTATTTTTTTTACACTTAATTCAAACTGCAGGAACTGAAATCAGGAAGAAAAAAACCCAAACTTTGGAAATACGTACCTTCTCTCTGCAGCTCTCTCCTCTCTGACCAAATCAAAAGACTGACTATAAATACAGAAGGTAATCTTGTTTCATGACATTTTTGTAAAAATGAAGCCACTTTTCCAAGCTTTTGTACCAAGACTAGTAGTAGAGCAACAGAGGTGGCATCTGACAAAATCTGATTCCCACGCACTCCACCCACATGTCTGAAAAATAAAATTAATGAAAATTGTGTTGTCATTTGGTAAATTTTCTATACCCTGAAAACACAGACATCCTTTCATCCTCTCAGACCCTGTTTATTACAATGTATTGAAAGGGAATTGTGGATTCCTTGCTCAATGATGCCTAAAAACTATTAAGGACTGCAGTTTTGATTTCTGTCTGAATATGTTCACTTCCTGGTCACAGGATCAAATGTGTATTTATTTGGCTCCTAAAGCTTTTGCTGAAGCTGCTCACCAAATCGCTAAACTTTGAGGACTGAAGATTTGCTCCCTAGATGCTCTCACTTTTATTTCCTTTTCTTTTTTTCTCACCCTTTTTTCTCATTCAGTAATTTTCACTCAGTTGCCAAATCACCTTGAGTGAGTGATGCTGTCAGGACTGCACAGTGAACTTAAAGTACACAATTAACCTGCCACAAACGTCACTGATAAAAAGTTCTGTCCTGCTCAGCTCATTAAACCTCTGTTTTAGTCCTTTCATGTGAGACTGTTGTTTAATGGAGTATGAGGCCAATCACCAGATGCTGATTCAGGTATGTGGGGAACATTAGACTGCCATGTGACAACTTTGCCATTGGTCCATTGGTTGGTGAGTGGACACATCATAGGGTTATCACCAGGGAGATGTGTGTGTATGTGTGTGTGAGTGTGTGTGTGTGTGTGTGTGTGTGTGTGTGTGTGGGGGGGGGGTCAAATGGCTTCATATGACTGGATTTCATATGGCTGAATCCAGTACCACGTTTAATGCAATTTAAAAGCACACAATGTACCTGATGTGAACTAATATTACACACAGCACAGATCTGGCATCCACTCTGAACAGTGCTCCATATCTGATTTCATGTGCTGATTGCACTGCAGGTCTGCAGACTCGCTCTAAGCGAGGCCATTCTGCTGTCCACACTCACTGCTCGGCATGATCTTCTCCACATCCACACACTTTGCACAACACATGTAATGGATTACGCTGACCATGCTGCAGCGTGTGTCACTGATTGTAATGTATCACGTAAATTTAACTGTTTGCACTTTAGTCCTTACTTTTCCACTCAGGTTATGTCTAATGTTTGCACCAGTGTTGTATGTTGTGTTATATTACAACTACTCCCACTGCACTGTGATTAATCCCACCAGTCTTGACGTGGTAATAAAACAAACTCAGATCTTGAAACCTGATTCCCCTTTGCATAGAAATATCCACTTTGTCTCCGTGTCTGCCGTTCATTTATGCCGTTCTGCAGGACTGAACCTATTAAGAGTTCTTGAGAGGCTTTTATAGACCATTTCATTTTACAGGAAGGGATGCACTTGACATTATTACTGATATGGAGCAACAGCTTTCTATCAGTTTGTTGCCCTTTGTGTTACATTATAAAATTTGCTGATACTCCTTGATGACGCTGTTTTCTTTTACCAGGAAACAGCAAACTAACTGATGGAGTGAAGGAATATTAAAGTGCTACGCAGTCATTTGTGCACTGAACCAAAATAAATGCAATCCACACACGTAAATGTAGCTTAGAGGCAGTGCCAGAGGAAACATTCAATGTGTCATAAAAAAACAGGCTAAAATTTTCCATCTATTTTAGATCAACTTTTACAGCTGTTTTGCTATTTTCTGTTGAGTTTCAATAGCAGGACATACAGTAAAGCTTAATGTGTAAAAATGCTTCATTTTGCTCCTTAGTTTTGGTGTTAAAACGTTTCCAAGAGATACAAACAACACTTCCTGTAAACCTGAATAATAATAATAAAGAAAAGGCTGAAGAAGAATAACCTCTTCTGTATGAGCTGTAATGCTTATTAGGTTCCATAAATAAGTCAGATAGTTTTAGTTTACTATCTGTGGTCATACACTTGCTCAACAGACAGTATTTTAGGCTTTCAGGAGTCCAGATACGTCCACACTTCTTTCATAAGAGAGTTCAGACAATTCCCAAGAAAGAATGTCCTGGAATTATTCATGCTTTCATGCTCACTTTGCTTCCCCCTCTCTGTTTTACAAGTGAAATGAAGCATTCTCTGCCAACATCTGGCAGTAACTCTACTTTTATATTTTATTCCTTATCATTCAGCGTGCTGCGATCCGCCACATGATCTCTGTCTCCAAGGAACACAGAACACAGAATCTGGATTCCTTTCATTGATATCCTTGGCATGGCCACGCCAATGGGTGAAATCACTGCTATGGTGGAAGTCTGGGCGTCTCTGTTCTCGTCCCCTTGTCTCTGGAGGGAGAATTACTGCTCACTTTTATCCCCAGCACTGAAGCTGTGCATAAGAGCTGACAGCAGGAATATTTGGCATTTTGTATAAACTATGGGGAAGCTTTGAGGCCTCACTGAGGTGACCAAAGCCTTTTGTCTTTGTTCTGAATGCTTGCTCTCTTAGGTCAGTGCACAAGGCCACCTGTAAAAGGGCAGAGATAAGATTTCCTTTGTTTTTCATAACCCACCATATGTGTTTTCAGGGTGTCAATTGCATTCCCTACTAATCAAATTAACCACATCTTGAGCGCAGATGATGACAAATGTAAACAATATTTCATTTTGGAACATGATGCAGGAGAGGCTGTGAGATACATCAGCCTCCACCATCCATTCAACAAAGCATGAGTCATTATGAAGCTCACCTCATGTTTCATAATACGCTGTTGTCTTTTGTCAGCTCCACACTTTGAGGTCTGGTAATTTGACATGTGTGAGAGGAGCGTTAGGTGCTGAATACTTGACACGTCCCTATGGAACTGGAGGTATTAAGTGCATTAAAAATGCCAAACTTCAACAGAGCCAGAGGTGAAATGGATCTGTTCCACTGGATGGGTGTTAGTGTGAACTGGCCAGAGGGGATTACACAGGGTTTTCCCCTTTGGACACCGGAGGGAAATTGATTTAAGCAGCAGTTGGCTTCGATGCATCACATTTGTTGACAGGAGTGTGACCACACTTGGATGGAGAAGTGAGTCCCTTTAAATGTAGGTCATTCTCAAGGGCAATATCATAGCGCTGCAGGGTTCACCTGCGAGCAATGTTTTTTTTTTTTTACCTCCACCAAGGTTGGTGTAGGTTATGTTTTCATCAGAGTTTGTTTGTTTGTCTGTCAGCAAGATAACTCAAATCATCATGTGACCACATGCATGAACTACTACACTTCAACCTGCCTGGACTCAGTCACAGTCAGAAAAACGGACCAACAGAGAATGGAAAGATTTCTTCACCCACCTGGCCCCACTAAGACATCTCCAAGAGAAAAATGTCTCTGTTTGGAATGTCTGGTGTCATCAGAAATTTGTGATGTTAAAATGGGGTCACGAGCCAAAAAAGGTTGGGAACCACTGAGTTAAAGGTTAACTCACTTTATTGTCCCTGTAGGGAAATTCACTCTTTGCATTTTACCCATCCTAATGCACACAGTACCTAGCATTAGCAATTAGCACATTAGGAACAGTGAGCTGACATTAAAGGCACTTGGGGACCAACTCCAGATCTTCATCAGCACTGTGGGCGGCTGTGGCTCAGCAGGGCGGCCAATGACCAAAGGGTCGGCGGTTTGAATCCTGGCTCCGACTGTCCACATGTCGAAGTGTCCTTGGGCAAGACACTGAACCCTAAATTGCTCCCAGTAGGGTCTGGCAGTGCCTTGCATGGCAGCAGCCGCCTACTGGTGTATGAGTGTGTGTATAAATGGTTGAATGTGAGGAATTGTGAAGCGCTTTGGGCACCATGAAGGTGCATAAAATATGCTATAGAAGTTAGCATTTACCATTACCATGGTCAGGGGATACTGACAGGAGAATTACCTACATGACCATTTAAAAAAAAAAAAGAAATAATCCTTAAATGCAATGACATTGATTATCATCTAAGATCAACTTGGATAAGAACAGTAACACCCTCTTACTCCAAAGAGAAACTCAGCATTTCTACAATTTCCAGACTCTCACACCACATTAACACCCCTAACTCTCAATACAGAATGCTAATATTTAGAATCCTATTATGTTTTTATGCAAGATTGATGCTGGAATGTTTGGAAAGTCTTTTGCATTTATGTTCTTCAATGTACTGAACTGTTTGTCATCATGGGTACGGTTTGGATGATAAATCACACCTTTTATCAAGAAAGTTTTATTTTCCATTTTTCAGTCACTGCATTCTGGCCTGGTGTTTATCCAAGTGAGCTCTAAACATTCACCAATAAACATTTCTGGTTTGGAGTTAGTGTGATCACTGTCTTTATATGCAATAAATGTCACACTGTGGTTATTAACAAGTTATTAACTTCGGCAGCTACAGAATCTTAAACCAAAACAATTCAGTCACAATTTAATCACAATTAATATAAATGTAGACATGACTGACTGACAATGAAAATAAATATTAAAATATTTTTTGTTTTAAATTGACTTTCCTAAATTAGTCACAGATTAGTTTATTTCTGGAAACTGATCTATGTTTTCTTTTCTCTGTTATGGTCTTTTCCACTCGTAACTGTCCTTGAGTTTGTTCTGGAAAAATTCAGATCACCAGGCAGATGAATGTCCATCTCAGTTTTCACACATTGAACAAAATGAAATCTGTTCTCGGATACATCTTGTCTTCTGGCAAACAAGAAGAAGGAAATGGAAGATGATTATCAATTTCAGTATACCTAATATACTGCATAATGATTACTCGGTCATGACAAACTCTCGCTTTGAAAGGAAATTTGTGTTTCGTTTTTGCTGGGATTCGTAGATGAAGCAAACACATGACACCCATCATGCTGGTCCCTGTCTGATGGCAGACACGATAATAACCTCCTTCTTTTGATCAAATTGGATTGGATCACTCGCCTATTTAAGTTGCTGTGCAGAGGTTACAGAGTGCTTTGAAATGGGTGAAGATGGGTCACCCTCTGCATGTAAGCACACAACACTTATCTTATGAGATTTCTCATCATGGCTATTACTGATTCAAATGCTGCCAAAATCACAAGCATTGTCCCATGAATAAAGCCAGTGTGAGTAGATTCCTGCAGGAGAAAAATGTGTCATAGCCAATAGCCTCCAGACAACAGCTGTCTGTGGAGCAGGCAGTGGTGGTGCTCCACAGAAAAGGAAGATCTGACTGTTATTACAATGGACACATTCTTTATTAGCCTAGATCCAGGCCGCTGTCACCCAGCCAGCATTCCTCAAGGCCAGGGGAGAAACTGGCTTTGTGCTGAATGTCAAGTATGTCTGGGGTTCCATCAAGCATCAACAAAGGTCTTGATCAACAAAGCTCAGAGGAGTTCCCCTGTAGTAATGCTGTGGGTCTGTGCCCTGCTCATGGGCAGATGAATCGACAATCAGTGTTTTTTTGGAAATGAAAAGCTACTTGCTGCATCAGTTAGGGTTGAAGAACTTGTTGGAACTGAAACATACTAATCACTGCAGTAATCATCCAATGGAAGGACATGAACTATTTTCTTAGTTAAGTTCTTACTTAAGTAAAGTATTTTCATTGTGTGCTATAAATATTACATTTTAGATATTAAAATTAGGCAAGAAAAAAGTTGTATATAAACATATTCCTTCTGCGGCTCTTTCTTCTTAGTCCAACTCATAACACTCAATATGAATACAAATGAACCTGACATTGTTGCCACTTTTTCAAACTTCCATGTTGAGACACAGCATAGTAGAACCACATCCAGCTCACATCTGATTTGAGGAAAGGATCTGAATACTTTTTCCATCACTGGCAAACAAGAATAATGTGTAGTTACTATTTATTAAGTACAGCATCTCCTAAAGGTTGCTTATATTTGAGAGAACTGCACGGGCAGATTATGATTCAAGGATAGTGGTTGCATCTGATTAAACATGATGTTCTTTTTTACTAGTATTATATTGTACTCAGGGGAAGGGAGAGGTTTACTAGCCTCTGCAAAGCAAAACATGCTCAAGCCCTAACTGGCATTGTTCTGTAATTGTCTCCGGTGGATGAAATTCTGCCCTTATCTGAAACTGACTGACTGAAACTGAAAACATGGCTTTTGGTGTTTGGCTTGGATTTTTGCTTTAATGGTAACTTCAGCCAAATCCAAACAAAGAGCATCCGGTACTGTGTAACTTGCCGATGGTGATATCTAGACACAAAGTTTAGTTTCTGCTTTGCCAGACTTTAATAAACAAGGCCTGCAGAGTTGGGGTTTAGTCTTAGCCATAGGGAATAATTAATGGGGGCATCTTCCTATCAGAATGGAAGAAGTAACTTCCTCTGACTTTTTGCTTCTGTTCTTCACCACATGGCCATTACTCAAGGTAAATCAATAACTGCAGTTACTTGAATTTACTAAATCTAAAACAGAAGCTCATTATTGTATCTTGGGGCTGTTATTTCTGCAACAAGTGCAAATGTCAAGTGTAATAAATATAAATTCGTAAACGCTAAAGCATCTTATGTATCAGTTAAATTCAGTACTTGTGCTATTTTTCACATCATAAAAAATGTGAAATGACTAAATACCACACTGAATTTACTGTACATTACTGCACTGTATATGAATACGAATGAACCTGACATTGTTGCCACTTAATCAAACTTCCATGTTGAGACACAGCATAGTAGAACCACATCCAGCTCACATCTGATTTGAGGAAAGGATCTGAATACTTTTTCCATCACTGGCAAACAAGAATAATGTGTATTTACTACTTCTTAGGTACAGCATCTCTTAAAGGTTGCTTATATTTGAGAGAACTGCATATAGGAAGCATATAGGAAGATGCCCCATTAATTATTCCCTATGGCTAAGACTAAACCCCAACTCTGCAGGCCTTGTTTATTAAACTAACTAAACTTTGTATCTGCAAGTAAAAGTTCTGCATATAATGCCTTACTTTAGTGTTAGTGGTTTATTTAGTATAATATTTAATATTTAAGCATTTTACTGGTGAATCAATGCATTTTACTGCTATGAATTTATTTGGACTGCTTTAGATACTGTTATGAGCTTCAACTGTAAACATTTATCATATTCCATGTGATCACATTGGTTGCATGTATCGCTAAAATATTAACTTTTCATGAGTTTAGAAAAACAGGCTTGTTTCCAGCTTTGTGACAGTCCAAAGGGATTTAAAATGTTAATTTATCTCGAGGGAAACTTTGACGCCACATAAAGCTGTCAGTCCTTACTCCTTCAGTTTATCACAAACACTCAAAATCAAGACATTTGGAGAAACGTTGTTTTCACTGGATGGACAAAAGGATGAAAAATTGTGATGTGAAAAGTAACTAAAGCTGTCAGACAAATGTAGCAAATGTAAAAGTATAACATTTGCCTCTGGGATGTCTTAGAGCAAAAGTATGAACCTGCATAAATTGGAAATACTCAAATGAAGAATGAAGTACAAAGTTCTGTTTAACTCACTACATAATGTTTGGGTTCACATTTGACCTCAGCATTTAACAGTACAACATGGTAATTTTACTCCATTAAAAATTATCACAATTATCTGTAGACTTTAAACACTGAATGACTTTGAAAAAATAGTGTTTGATGTAAATTATATTAAACATTTATTTCCACATGTGATATGTAAGTATGTGTGTGATATTAGGTGATTTTTCTCCACAAATGACTCATTTGAAATCAAAAATCTACAAATTTTTTCTTGCTGAAATATTATTTGAGGATTAGTTTAGCATCTTTTTTAATGCCAGAAAGGATTTTTATACATTCTGAATAGACATATGGTTCAAGGTTTTAAGAAGATGTATGAAAAGTTTAATATGTTGCTTGATTAATTACTTGAATGAAAGCATCAACACATTGGAACAAAAAACCACCAGTGTTTTTGTTTTATAATGTATATTAAATACTGTACTGAATACAGAAAGTTTGTTTGTTGTGATTTTTTTTTCATTCACAGTATTTCCATCATTTTAATAACCTCTGGCTGTGAATACACAGGCTGTCCTACACAATCTTTGTGAACATGATGTGTGTTGACTCAGTTCTGTTCATGTTAGCTTGGAGTTGTTTTTATAAAACGTCCTAAACCTGAGTCAACTGTAATGAAGTCAGGCTTTCCACAATAAGCCCAGCTTTAATTAGCCTGGAATACCCCCTCCTATGTCCACTGCCTTCATTTGTTCGACAGCTGTACTGAATTTCCTGACATTTAGAAACAATTCAATCCCATTTCCTCACCTCAACACTCCTTTAGCCCCCCAACAGCTGCAGAGTGGCCTCAGTGGAGCTGGCGTCTGGCATCGGGTGGGGCGGCGTGACGGATGATGGCTCTGACTAAGGCTGAAGTCGCTCTGGTGCTGTGGTTCCATTAGTGCCAGCCAAGGGCAGCTGTTTGGATGGGCCATGTTGCTGCGTGTAGTCGCATTAAGGCCTTTTCTTTTGGGTGGTTCATCTCTGTATCCTGCATTGCATTATTATTGGCGTAAAACCAACAATATCTCCCCTTTTCCTTAAAATACAACATCCACTGTCAGGTTTCTCATCCCAACGCATTGCAACGCTCACGGTGAACCCAGCAACATATATACAGACATCTTTATTTATTCTGTTGCTTTTCAAAAATAAGAGAGGAGGGTGTTGGCAATATAAATGCAGTCTGGAAGTAATCTGTACCTTTTTACTGACGGTTTCTCTTTGGCAAAGTCCATGTTTCTGTCTCTCCTGGGGGCTGTTTGGTATAAGAGTCATCACTGTTGTTTTGTGCAGGCAGAGAAGTCTTGGAAAATTTAGATAAAGTGATTCCACTATCAGAGAGAGACCAATTTATCACTTTCTGGGTAATGTGTGTGCGTGTTTACTCAGCAACTGAGACGCCCATAAAGAAAACATTTAGACTTGTCTTGTAGTGAGCTGATGGGCTAGGATGAAAACTGAAACCTTGCTGTGGGGAAGATGGGTCATTGCTGGAGCAGAACAAAAAACACAACAGTAATAACAGAGCAGATGGGAGGATATTAAATGTAGCACAGCCTACAATTCAACATGCACAGAAACATAAAGAAACCCTGGATAAACAGGCCTAAAAGATATGCAAGTCTGTGCAGTGACCATTATACATATATTAAAAACTGATGGGTTTATTATTTTTACTAAAACCATGAATTTCCACTAACTTTAACCAACGTTCTTGCATGTTACATTATGGGATGCAACATGGGAAACTGAGTTTGCATGTTCTTTCCACATCATATTTCCCTAACCATCAAAAACAGGGATATGTATCTTCATTGGCAGGTCACTGCTCCTAATGTGTTAATGCTAATGCTAATGCTAGGTACTGTATGTCTATACTGATGGGTAAAATGCAGAAACCGTATTTACCTACAGGGATAGTACAGTGAGCTATTCTTTCAGTGGTGGGCCATCAGGCCTTCTCTGCTGGCCTAAAAAAATACCTGAATCTCTCCCCAAATCCTGTTTTGCTCATCTGGATTGCTTTAGGTCTTCGTTCATATGGAACAAAAAACCTGCACGTATAAAGAAGGCAAGCCTGGAGAGAGTTAAATCTGATGGTGGTTTGGGTTTATCTAATTTTTTATTTCACTATTGGGCGGCTAATATTGTCAAGCTGACATATTGGATCACCATGTTTGCAGATAAGGAGGGTCTGGTCTGGGCTGAAATGGAACTGAGAGCTACACTCCCAGTTTCCCCGATTTCAATCTTAACTGCCCCTCTCTCATTAAATATTAAATCATCTGAATGGAACTCAAATTTGGTGGTCCAAAATTCGATTAAGATCTATGGTCAGTTCAGAAAACATTTTAATTTGACAAATATATATAGCCGAAATGCATTTCCTTCGCAGGGTGGCCAGGCTCAGCCTTAGAGACAGGGTGAGGAGCTCGGACATCCAGGAGGGACTCGGAGTAGAGCCGCTGCTCCTTCATGTCGAGAGGAGCCAGTTGAGGTGGCTCGGGCATCTGGTGAGGATGCCTCCCGGACGCCTCCCTGAGGAGGTGTTTTGGGCATGTCCATCCGGGAGGAGACCTCAGGGCCGACCCAGGACACGCTGGAGGGATTCTATCTCTTGGCTGGCCTGGGAACGCCTCAGAATCCCCCTGGAGGAGCTGCTGGAAGTGGCTGGGGAGAGGGAAGTCTGGGCTGCACTGCTGAGGCTGCTGCCCCCGCGACCTGATAAGAAGATGAAGATGAGTAAGAGTATGAAAACGAGAAATATATGAAGCTGCTCTCCGATAATGTTTAATCATCTATTTGTACCATCTCAAATAGATCAGGCATTGGCAGTTTGGCACAGAAGTGGCTTGGTCTACTTTCAAGATCTTTTCACTGTTGATAGCTTTGCATCATTCAAATTTCTATGTGAAGACCATAATTTATCCAAGTCTCATTATTTTAGATATCTTCAGGTTTGGAGTTTTGCCTCCAAATTTTTCCCAGGGTACCCATCTCCACCTTCTAAAGACCTACTCAGTCCTTGATGTAAATCCACTCAATAAAAGAGCAGTATCAAAAATATGTGAATTAATCCTGAACAGCTGTCCTCAAACGTGGGAAAAAATCAAGGCAGCATGGGAAGGAGAAGTTGAAGAAATAATACCAGAAGACACTTGGAAAAATACCATACAGCGTATACACACATCTTTTTGTATCAGAAATGGTTTGATTCAGTTTAAGGTTGTCCACAGGTTACATTATTCAAATGACAGACTGTCTAAATTATATCCTAATGTTGCACCAAACTGTCCTAGATGTCAGTATTCTGCTTCTTTGGGACACATGTTTTGGTCATGTCCATCTTTGTATGGTTTCTGGTCTTCAGTCTTCCAATCACTCTCAGCGATACCTGCCAAAACACTGCAGCCTGACCCTTTGATAGCTATCCCCGGTGTAGTTAGTGATGAGCTAAAGTTGTCCCATCCCCACAAAAATGCAACTGCATTTGCATCATTGCATGCCCGCCATCTGATATTGCTGAACTGGAAGGGGAAGAACCTCCTACCTATGTTCATGGGATTAGACAGGTGATGCTGGGATTGGACCTGGAAAAAATTAGGTATACAGTCCATGGGTTGGAGGATAAATATGACACAATCTGGTCACAGTTCATAAACTCATATCAAGAGCCTGCTGTTTACCTGACTCCTTGTTTTTACTTAATATATTTATTTTTCTTTCTTTCTCTCTTTGACTGCTGTGTTAGTCCTCTCAATGCCCTTACTCTGGCTGCTGGACTTTTATTTATTTTTTTTTTCTTATGCCAGGGTCCAGAATGTTGGTGTTATGACCAGAATGATCAACACAGATTAGTTTGAGTCTTTTTTTTTCTTATTCTTTGGTCTGTCTGTTTTTTGTACTTGTGTATATTTCTTTTCTTCTTTTGGTGTTGTGTTTGCTCATTTGATACGTGTGTGTTTATGTGGATGTATTTATGGGGATGCCACCTGGATGGGGTGGGGGGCAAGTTCACAACTTGTAAGGAATGCTTTAATGATCTCAATGTTGTTGATGTGGAAAAATGTTAAATAAAGTGGAAAAAAAAATCTCTGAATCACAGACTGATAATGTTAATTATATTTTGTCCATGAATACTTATTAAATAATTCCAAATGGTCTGTCTGCTTCCTTTCATAGCTTTTCCCCTGGTTGTGCTGCTTCCAGACATGTATTTTCATATTAAAGCATTTAACCAATCACATTTCAGCCATCATTTGTTGCCAGGCAGGATCTAAGTCAAAGAAGTCTGCCTGGAGGCCTTCACTATTAGTTCCACAGGCCCTCAAGCAAAAAATAAGTATTGATGAAACTGTTGCTTCAACCAATCAGATTTAAAGTTGGTGACACAAAGGCCCTCTAGCAGGTGTACGGTGACGTCAGCACACTCACACCCTTTGATTGGATAGTCAGAGTGTTCGAGCCAAAGCTAGCAAACTGCATTTGTAGCAAGCTGCACCAACAGAAATAAAGTTGTGTTGATTTAATAGTTGTTTTGTCAACCCACAATGGCTGAAGGAGGAGAAGGAGTAGATTTGGACGCAGATTTCTTGTCAAAGCCATTTTCGAGATGCATTTTTCAAGAAAAGCTGGACATCGTTAAAAAAGGTCAAGCAATTCCGAAGCTAGCAAGTCTGTGACAACCAGGAAAAGGATTTGTCTGTCACTTTCAGTCCACTAACTGGGCCATTCCACTGGGTGCCGTTTGCTTGTTGTAAGTCTTCCAAATGAAACTTCATTTTTTAAATCTTTTTCAACACTGAATCTAATAACATACATATTCAGCTATTCAAAATGTGTATTGGTCCATCTCAGGCCACTTAATTACATTTTTTACAAGGTTTTTAAGTGAAAGGTGAATGCATTTTTCTCAGTCCTGTTACCAAAACTCATGTGGCATTTAAAAAGCATGCTTTAAACATGTCAACTAATTCCTTTGTTTTCCCCTCAAGAAAGTGTTTATTTTAAAGAAATGGTTGGTTACATGTTCAAATAATTAATATTTGTGACTAAAAAATTACTATATACACATGCAAGTTGTATTTTTCTAAAAAATGCAAAACCATTTTTTTAATTTCAAAGGATAACCAAAACTCAGATTTATCAAAATTTTTATAATTTAATTCATTAAATAACTGGCTAAATGATGGACCATACAAAACTAAAAAAAAAAAACAGTGGTTTATCTTTATTTTGTAGAAAAAAAAATATTTAGAAACAGAAATGAACATTGGGTAACAGGAATGTGTGTCCATATGTGTGCATGTGTTTTTGTGTATGTGTGTGTTTTGTGTGTGTGTGTGCGTGTGTGTGTGAGTGTGCATGGCTGTGTGTGTATGTTGTGTGTTGCAAAAACTACATCCAGTAGTGTTTTAGCTAGAATTGCAATAAACTTATGAAAACAAACTTGATGTGTTAATGAAGCCTTCTCTAGTTTGGCCCAGACTTCTTTCTCAATCTCCATGTGACGACCTGTGACTGCCCTCAGGGGTGGGACCATACACACTATGTTCTCTAACAAGTACCAAAGGATGTCTTCACAGCCGGCTACAGCCATGGCTGTGCGCCAGACGCAGAACCCGGCAGTGCGCACAGCCAGGTTCTGCTCTAGTAGTAGAGCCCGTTTGACTAAAATGGACCTCGGATCCAGTTCTGAGTAACCATGCATGTGAGTCCCAGTTAGGTTCAGAACTGGTTTCGAGAATGGAACCAACTTGACTCTGCTGGATAATGATAAGTGGTGTTCTTTAAAGTGAAATATACACATTACGGTGGTTCACTCCATTGTAGTGAATGAGGTGATGTCTGTCCATCACCACTATTATTGCTTCCTGTCTGGACCACATCTGTACATACCTGTAGGTGTTTCCACCGAAGAGTATTTTTCTTCTGATGTGTGATTCTAGTAAAGTCCCATCTGTCCACATGTGTTCATTCTGGTCCAATCCTGTCTAGTTGTGTTTTGACACTGGTTTCAGGCAGATGTTTGACTCCAAACGTCCATAGTGTTGCCACTGTAGTGTGGGTTCATCTACTGCTATTGCACTGACTGTCTTCAACTACAGAAGAAGGGAATGGAGAATCCACCCAAGGAAAAGTCCTGATTTATGGCAGCGGACATGCACTATGGATTTATGGGACACAACTGGACATCAGGAATTCACCAACCAGTTGTGGATCCAGAATTTCCCACTGACCTGGGTACCGTTTACTGAACTGTGTGATGTACTTGAACCTCTGGTGTCCCCAGACTTGTCCTGCCCTGGGGAAGCAGTTCCTCCACTAAAGCCAGTGTCTATTGGCCTGAACAAACTAGAACCACCTGTTCTGAGAACAGGGTCATAGGGGAGACATTTGGACTGAGCAGAACCACCAGGACCACATCAACAGGACTAAATCAACTAAATGGGTTTACATCACACTTCAGACCTATACTTCTATATCCAAACATCTAAAAAAACACCTCATTAGAGCATGAAAACTTTTTTGTGATCTTTGACAGTTTTCGTGACAGTTTCCATTACCAATTTTCTATTGTGCTATTTACATTTTGCGCATTTCTGAGGGTAATGGAAACCCAGCTAATGATGTTTTTCTCCCTGCCTGACTCTAGGTCCTTCCTGTATTTTTCTTGTCCTTAAAAAATATATATCTCTGTCCTCTCTGGGTCAGCATTGCATAGAGCGCAATACTGACACTGCTTTTCTGCAGCGCTTGGTGGATTGGCTCCCTGTAACTATGATATTCACATTGTAAGTCTGATCTTTAAGGTAAACAACAGTAATTTCAACTGTAAAACTTAAAAATCAGGTGAATAGCTTTACATCGACTAATATTCACAGTAATAAATCAATAAACCAGAGGACGCTACTCACTCCTGTTACTGTTACTCAGTCCTGTTACTCTTTATATCAGTAACCAGACTGAAAGTAACAGGACAGAGTTTTTAGCATAGAATTAGTAAATACATGAAATATGGCCACATGGCATCCGTGCTAATAGCATGAGGACACTGAGCACATTGTAGTGATTTACAAAAAAATTTTATTTTTAAAATAAACAAATTACAGCTAAGAAATAATTTAGGTAAAAGGACAGTGCATTGAGATTAACCTTCTCAGTCATAGTTAGAATATCATCAAATATACTGAAAAAAAAAAAAGAGAGAAAACTTAGTCTTCCCATGGCCCTCAGAGATAATCCAGTTGATGTAAGTTCCTGTTGAACATGGGACTTGTGGAATGTTCCAGATTTTTCAGAGGGGGGAATGTGTTAGGGTAACAGGACTGAGTGAGAACTCAGGGACACGAGTAAAATGTGTATTTTCACAAAAATATTATAGGTTTCTTATGAAAAAAAAAAAGTATTTAAAGCATAGATGGGATATGGAGTCACACCACAATGCCAAAAAAAAAAAAAGAAATCTGAAGTATTTTAATCATTATATTTCATGGTAAAGTATAGCCTTAGGGAGCAGGGACAGGTAACAAATGCTATTTTTCGGTGTTCAAGGTAGTTTTATGAATGTTTTCAATAATGTAGCTTACATTTTCAATTAGATCAATGTGCAGGACACTTTGCTTAATAATAAAATGTATTTCACAGTTAATTTTCATGCATACATATATATATATATATATATATATATGTCCTGGGGACGGAAATGGCACCCATTCGGTGGAATGGCCCAACTGCGAGTGGTATGGATCTGTATGACAGAGTAATTGAACTCTTTTTGAGGAAAGAAAGGAGGATGGATTTTGTGTTCAAATAATCAGTATTTTTAGTGAGTAAAATGTAGCTGTTTTCCTAAATAATTTTACAAGTTTATGAGGTTATCAATGCTTTATGTGTGTTGCAGCTGTAGCTGCAGTAGAAGGAGACTTGTGGTTTGTAAAGGCATTTATTGCGGCTACAGGAGTTATCTATCTGTGATGCAACAGCTCTTTATACTGCATTTCTGCATAAGATGATTTTTATAGCCACAAAATAGTTATTGAGGGGTGGATTGATGCAGACGGAGTACTACTGAAGGCCTAGGTGTAAAATGCATAGCCCGCCACTGTATTCTTTTAACCATTAACGTCATATCCATGACATATTGAAATAATTATCTTAACCCAAGCGTATTTACTGGGTTTTCCCCACACATTCCAGTTATATCTCATGGTTTTGATCACAAAATTGTAACCAAGCAGAGTCTTGCAGCATCCTCTGAGAAATGAATATCTCACTGAACAGCCTTTTTTTGAGCTGGTTCTCCAAAGAGCACCTGGCATGGTTGCATGGCACTAATGTCTGTATGCGCTTTGAGTATGCGTTCATAGAAAAGCGCAATATAAATCTAATCCATTATTATTATTATTAATGTTGTAATAGCAGTTAGCTTTGCTTTGTGGTTGTGGATAATTAAGAACGAGAAAAGAATGAATAACTTCTGTTTTGCAGATTGGGGGGGGGGCTTATGTATTATATGTATAACACACAAAAAAGCATGTTCTATTTTACCACCTTATAAGCAGGGACACTCATAAGTCTTACCTCTCTTCACGTAGACCGGAAACCAAATGAGGAGAATTGTGCAGATCTACAGATAGTACCTGAAGGGTCAGTGGTCACATGTAATAGACACATAGGTAAAGATAAGTATAACCACAACAAAATATGACCAAAGCCAAAAAACAGATTTGGCAAAATATAAACCTGTTACAATTATACACTTACACTAACACTTTGTGTGGTGTGGTTGTCTTGAAAGCTCTCACTACCACTATTCTTACCTACAGGAAGAAAGGTTAAGGTTAACTCACTTTATTGTCCTTGTATGGAAACCCAGTCATCAGAGAGTACTGAGGAATTCTGAACTGTGTGAAACTATTGTGCCATGACCTCTTTACCTGTGAAAGTACTCCGGTCAGGGAATAATCAGGACACCGATGACGTTTTTCACTTCTTTATCTGAAAACTCAGAGCAGCTCGGTAAGAACATACATGACAGCAACATTGACTTCATTAGGACCCCGTAAAACGTAAAACACACAGCTGTCCTCTTAGAAACCTGATCTAATATAAAACACATCAACCAAAAGATGCCTGACTAAAAACATTCAGACACCCAAATCACGGCTATATTTAACAAACCAACATGTTATCAATATGCATTATGCATACTCTAAGAGGGAATTTAGAACAGATAGGTTTGGGTTAATGGAATTCTTTCAGTAAAGCTTGGAAATAACATTAAAGGTTAAAAGATTAGCTCTCTTTCTTATCCCGATAGGGAAATTCGGTCTCTACATTTCAATCATCCTAATACATACAGCAAATAGCATTAGCACATTAGGAGCCATGGCCTGCCATTGAAGGCACTCAGGGAAACAACTCCAGATCTTCATCAGTAACCTTGGACAAGGACACTGACAGGAGAAATTAACTTATGTATATCTTTTTTTTTTTTTTTTTGGAGACTCAGACAACACAACCAGAACAGGCAAACTCAACAACGAATGAAACCAAAGATGATGATTTCGGTCTAGGTTTTCTTCTTTCTCTCTGTTTGAGCCTCTGATGAACTGACTGCATCCATACATCAGCATCTGGCTGTGGATCTGAAGTCTCCGTTGTCATTTTGGAGAAGTGAATGTGCATCATCAAATAGGTGAGATCACAGAATATAATATAAGTTCAGATAATTTACAACATAAACATTTGGCCTCTTGACTCTGACTTCATCACATAGTAGCAGTAGCAGTGAGCAACAGGATAGTTCTCTATTTTATTGAGCTCACTCCACCCAAACTCCATATGGAATAAGTAAATGGGTGGTGTTCACTCAGTGAACAATGGTTACAATGAGACCTAGAGTGATGATCAGTATCACAGCATGTATGTAAAGTCTATATACAAATATAAAGAAGACACATACGTTCTTCAACTTCACTTCATTTGAAGCCTAAACATCTAAGTTCTTCCCCAGTGGCTGCAGTGTGGGTCATAGATCCCAGATCTGTTTTTTTCCATGGAAACTTTGGCCAAGTACACTCCCAACAAATATTTCCCTCAAGGTTTAGGGCTTTTTTCTTAAGTAAAATTCATGAGACAGCTGTTTGTTCAAATCATCATTTTTCTGATCAGTTTGTTATTTGCTATTGCAAAAATGGGTGACTGACTGCTGTAATAACCAATCACAGTCCAGAATCCAGCACATGACCAGCTGGGAACACTGGTCAACAGCAACAAAATAATCTGATCTTGACTAAATGGGGTGAGCTGATTCTGAATATGGAATCAAAATTACTCCAGCACATCAGAGTTTTGAGTTACGTGAACACGTTAGGGAAAAAAAACAAAAACAATTTACCAATCTTGCACCAATGCATTTTATTGTATATTTACATCTTGAAGATAAAATGTGTTAAATTGGTCAAATTTACTCATAGGTTCATTCTTCACTGGGCTGGATGTTTACATAAGTGTCAGAGCCCATCAGCTTGAGTCTAAATTGCTCCAAAATGTTTTAGACTCTGTCTCTTGTTCATGTGCATTGTGGAAACCTACAGTAATCATTATCATGTTTGAGTTGAAGTGCTTTAGTTCCTGGATTAAATTTCAACAACATCTTAATGAAATCCTTTAAGAATCTCATCACTTACATCAACCAAACTGGGTGGAAAAAAATCAAGGTGTTAGTGGAACAAACCAATTTTGAGTGATATTCTGCAGATATTCATAAGCTTTTATCATGTCCATCTTTACATTCAGTAGTTAGCATTGGAGAGCAACATAATTCATGTATTTAAAATGCAAGAAATAAGTTTTTTATTTTTAGTCACAGTTAATATATTTATGCACTAACAGTATTTCTCTAACTACTGGTTTAAAACAATTCTGCATAATAACCTTTACAAGTATTATAGCCTACATATTCAGACACAAAAGGACGTGTTTAATATTTATATGATTATCATTTATATAGAGTACATTTTTTCACAAATTTTCTTTGGTGTGCAAACAGACTAATTAAAAACTGCCTTCTCTGGTTCCTTTTTATTTTAAGCGAATTAGTTCCAAGGTGATAAAATGCCCTTTGGAAACTGTGAAAGCAAAATGTTCCACTAAGAAGACATGGATTTGCACAAGTTATTTTCATCTTTGTTAACTGTTTTTCACTTTAACTTGATGCGTTGGAAAAAAAGAAGACAAGGAAACATGGGGTCTTCATCCTTGTTGCTGCCAAAGTATCATAATGCTTTTGTGTTTCCATATACCGTAATGTACGTCTCTGCAGTGAATCCTGGGTTCGGTCCATATAGGTAACATAATACCATATTCACTGACACTGTTGCTTGCAATGATGAAGTACTAAAAATAATGAAAGTATAGACTGTTACAAATTACATTTAAGGGTCTCTGTTGCACAATTTGTAGTGAAATATACTGTAAAACCAATCCTCATAACGCTGGTATTGGCATTTTAAGTATGTAACCATAATTATAAGGGTCTAGTGTCACAGGAGTTATGGAAAACACGCAATCAAGGGAAACAACAGGTCAGTAGTTTTATTATAACTCTACACTGGTAGAGACACTGTCTCACCATTTGCTGCCGTGCTTTAACTGATGGTACTATATAACAGTGACTAACAAGCACTAAATTTATGTATCTACTCATTCCATCGTTATGAAATAAAGCCCTACTTCCATCCCAGTCTGCAGATGCACCATAGCTCTATTGTTCCTGCTTGTTGACAGATTTATTCTCCTGCTGCCAAGTGAACAGATGGAGCATAGTCTTTGCCAAAATATAAAAAGATATCTTTTATCTATTTTGGAAAGGTGTGTTAAATTCCATTTGAGGTTATATTTAAGTTGAGTTGCATTTGCCAGAGTATCTATTGTCTGATCACTTCATCTAAAAGACTTTATTATATTCTGATCAAACTGCGGCAGATGTAAGAGTTCAATATGTCACTGGGATGATATGTAGAGGAATTAAAAAAAAAACATAAATAAAACTTGTTTAAGCCCTGGGGTCTGTTGCTTTGATCGCATGCCAAAATCTGTGGGTGTTTTGGGGCATCTCTGTCTGCGCCTCTGCTACTAAATGTTGATGTGAGGTCCTGACACAACCACTCCTCCGTAATTTCCAAAAGGCCTCCATTGTATCGTACACAATGGTCTTCTTTGGTGAGCTCCTGGGTCACTAGACTAAAACTCAGGAAAGCCCCCTCTGCAAAAGACCATGGGACATAATTGAGTATGTGCCAGCTCTCATGGACGAGTTTGGAGAAAAATCACTTTATAATTGGATTATTATTAGGCACTAGACCCATGGGTTTAATTGCATAAAGTTTAGGGAGTGACATGAGGCTGGCCACGCATGTTTCCTTGCAGCTTTGTAAAAGATGGTGCATTGGTGCTGCATGTTAACTGTTCCTCATCTGCTCTAACATCCTGTTCAGCCAACTTTTTCTCTTAAGTGACTGTTACAGGAAACAACCCAAAGGCTCTTAATTAAAGTCACGTTGAGGTTCTGTTCATTCTGGTCAGCACAAAACACGAGCTGTCACGAGCCCCGCTTCCTTTGACACGTATGTCGCTGTGAGATCTAATGTGTTTTCTGAAGAGAGCTCAAAAATGTAGAATTGACTGCATCCTGCTAATTTGATAGAATCCATGTGAAAATCTTGTCACACTACGGTGCCGCACTTGAGATTTTTCATCAGCCTGAGTAAAAGCACATGTTAGAAGAATCACAAATCCATGCATTGTCAATTATTCTTCCTCTGTCTTTTGTCTCGTTTCTTTTGACAATTGTCTAATGTAATACTTTATGTTTTTGGCTGCATGTGTATGATTGTTTATGATGAGCATAATACACGAGGGTCCAGATGAATTGTGTTGGGTGTGTATTTGGGTGTATCTGGAAATCACGCAAAGTCCCCATTATGGGAGAAACTGAGCTCACCAGCAGCAGAGGCCTTTGAGTGGGGATGTCATTGGAATATCTTAAAACAAGTCTGTGTGATATATGTTGTTGATTTGGGTACTTACATTGAAGAAATCCAAAGAAAAAAGACATGCATATCTCCTGCTAGATCAACAGACATTAGATAGAGAAAAAATCTATATTGAACTATGTATTTGTGTGTGTAGTTTGCATGTTCTCCACGCCTGCTTGGGTTTTTCCCTTGTAGTCTGGCTTCCTCCCACCATCCAAAGACATGCACATGTATAACTAATTCTACGTGTATTGCTTATAGCTGTGAATGTGAGAATGGTTGCTCCTCTGTATGTCATCCCTGTGATGAACTGGTAACACATCCAGGTTGTGCCCCACCTGCACCGCCAGCACCCCCATGACCCTCGGAAAATGAATGAATGGACAATAGCACAATGCACTGTGGTTGAGATGTTATACAGCTAAAATATAACCATTTAGTGGGTTTTTGATTGATGTGTGGAAAGTCATATTAGTACAGGTACATCTAAAAAAATTTGAATATCATGAAAAAGTCCAATGTTTTTTGTTACTCATTTCAGAAAGTGAAACCCACATATTGTATAGACTCATTAGACATAGAGTGAAATATTTCAAGCCTTTATTTCTTGAAATGTTGATGATTATGGCTTACAGATGTTGAAAAACCCAAAATTCAGTGTCTCAGAAAATTTGATTACATAAAATACATTTTTAGGATATTTTAAACAGAAATGTCAGACTTTTGAAAATGATGTTCATTTCTATGCACTCAATACTTGGTTGGGCTTCCTTTTGCATGAATTACTGCATCAGTGCGCTGTGGCATGGAGGCGATCAGCCTGTGGCACTGCTCAGCTGTAATGGAAGCCCAGGTAGCTTTGATAGCGGCCCTCAGGTCATCTGCATTGTTGGGTCTGGTGTCTCTCATCTTCCTCTTGACAATACCCCATAGATTCTCTATGGGGTTCAGGTCAGGGGAGTCTGCTGGCCAATCAAGCACAGTAGCACCATGGTCACTGAACCAACTTTTGGTACCTTTGGCAGTGTGGGTAAGTGCCAAGTCCTGCTGGAAAATGAAATCAGCACCTCCATAAAGCTTGTCAGCAGAAGGAAGCATGAAGTGCTCTAAAATTTCCAGGTAGATGGCTGCGTTGACTGTGGACTTCAGAAAACACAATGAACCAACACCAGCAGATGCCAAGGCAGCCCAAATCATCACTGACTGTGGAAACTTAACACTGGACTTCAAACAACGTGGATTCTGTGCCTCTCCACTCTTCCTCCAGACTCTGGGACCTTGATTTCCAAATGACATGCAAAATTTACTTTCATCTGAAAAGAGGACTTTGGACTTTCCACAGTCAGTATTCCAAAATTAGTAATATCTCCAAAAATACTGGTACTATCAACTTGCCGATTTTGCTAGTCTGTTCCTTGACCAAAAAATACATAAGTATGCCAAACTGCAGCAGCCAGCTAATTCCGAATTTTGTGTGATGCCCAAGACACACACAGACACACACAGACACACACACACACACACACACACACACACACACACACACAGAGTCTACTTCCCTTTCATAAATAAAATAAAAAGATATGCGGAAAAGTTGGTAGGCATTTTTTCCCAGTGATGGTAACAAAATGTCAAATACTGCAGTTTTAACATTATTTGCTGCAGTGACATTACAGAAATATAGATTATTAAAGTTAATAGAATACAACCTGAGTATTTTACCTGGTCTGTAAATTTCCGCCTGAGACATATCACAATGATTTTTGTTGGCAAACAGCAGTGAAAACTGCTCCCATGATCCCATGCTTTGTCACATCATCCTCTGTTTTTTCATCTGCTGCTAATGTTTTGATTGTGCGAGACTCCTCGCAGCAGGAGTTGTATACTTATCAGAAAAGTGAAAAAGCCTGCAAGCATTTAGTGGGAATCTTTAATCAGTATCTTGAACCTACTGTGCAAACAACACTTACTGAAACTGTCTCAAGTTAAAGACTTACAAGGGCTTAATTAATTAATTAATTATTGTTTTATTGTGTAGTCTCTGAAGGCAGTCAGGGCTGTTTCTTCATTGAATATTTAAGATAAACACATACTTTTAAGTCTTATTAGCTGGTATGCGTTCCTGTTCCTCATAGTATGAGTCTTTACACTCCCCGCATGCATATTAATATTTTAACTTTGTCTCCATTTGGAAGTCTACTAAAATAGGCAGGAAAGGAGTTCATGGTTGTTAAACTGACACTGATCGCAAATGGGTCTTCTGTGTTCTCTCCCTTTCTCACACACATTTTTAACCTTCTTATCCCTATTGCAGTGTTACATTTGCACATGTGCATTTGGATAATTTTTTAATCTGACTGACCTAACATGGACAGTTTTCCCGTCTGAGATATTTAATGTTCTAGACACCAAACATATATCACAGAAAAAAATTGTATATTGTTTGCATGTAGATCATGTGATGGAAGGTCCCCACCACAGGAGAAAATGAGCTCAGTGCAGTGGAGGCCTGTGAAGAGGGGTGTCCTGGAGCAAAGGTCCCTTCCTATACTAACCCAATTACCTCTTGAACATGAATTATACAGTTCTGTAGCGTAGATTCAGCTTCAAAGTGGCATGTAACATGGGGACAAAAGCCTGGACATCACAGCGCTGTGAGGACATGATGGTGATGAACAGGAGGCCCTGCTGATGTGAACAGGTTCAAGGTTTGAGTCCTGGTTTAGCAACAGGAGAGCCTTTGTGTGTGACATGAGGCACTGGGACCTAAGTACCATAGGTCATGTGAATTGTCAGTGTTCATCACCAGAGCCGGTGTGGACATCATTGTTCCATTACAACAGCATGTCAACATTTTGTGACAGAGTTCATGATTGGACACACCATTAGTGCTGCCCTCATCAAGGTTATGGTCTGACCTACAGCGGGGCCAGATAACCAAGTACTTTTATTCAAGTGCTGTAATTTAGAACAAATCTGAGGTACTTCTACTTCAGTATTATGCTTTTTCAGTCCACTACATCTGTGAAACAGGATACTGACTTTTCAGTTACAGTTTTTCATCTCCTCCATGTGTCCGTTTAGGATGTTTGTGATAAATGGAAAGAAGTGCGTCATACATAGATTCAGACACTTCACCTTCTTAATTTAAACTCATTAAAAGGGGACTTTTTGCAGATACATGTTTCTCACAGGACAGTGAAGCTACAAACAATCTTATATGATGTGTTGTTGCAGATTAAACTGCAGAATTTAAAGTAGTTAAAATGAGCTCAAACATCTACTACCATAAAGAAACAGTAATACACGTTAATGCAGCTTTAATATGAATCCATATCATATATAACTGAAAAAGACTAATAGGGACAATTTTATTTTTTAATGAGTACTTTTATTCTCTATACTTGAGGTACATTTTACAAAAATACTTACACTTAAATGTTAACTCAGTGATATTTAGCTACATCTATCAGAAAAGTTGCAGATTGCAACTAACTGAAAGCCCTCACAACTTCATCCATGAGTGTCACAAAAAAAAAAAAAAAAAATCAGTCCTTCGTTACAGCTTTTCAGTTCTGGGGACAATAACTCTGCTTGGTGAGAGGATGGAGTTGAAATAAAAGCTTAAAGTTTAGTTTTACAAATGTTTTTTCTGAAACAGAGGAACAGAAAACCCAACCAAATATGTAAGAAGGGACCTGGAGACACAGTAAAGGATTTTCAACTTTGCGTGATTACACAGTAATGAAAACATAATTCTGAATGTTATATTTCTGTGATTGATTAGCCTACACCCCTCTAACGCTTGTCCTTTTTATAAAATGAATGACTGCATATCTTGTACTTGTGGTTGTCTTTTCTTGTATTTAAATATTAGAACTTTACTTTTATTGGTACTTTTTAAAAGCATAGGATCTGAATACTTCTTCACGTACTGCAGTCACTAATGGTATCCCTTTTCTGGGTGTTAAAAACACACACTCTGTGCAACCTTTAAATAGATGTGAGGAGTTGATTTGATTAAATGAGGTCCACACGCACGGACCCACCACACCCACCATTCGGCGATTAGTTTATATTATTGTCTCCCTCCAGGATTGCATGACTCGAAGCTGAGGACTGTCGAAAACCCAGCCAAGAAATCAGGCAGCCGTGCCCTTATTACCACGACCTTGAGCTGCTCCTTTTGGTGTATTTAGGACTGACATCAAACTAAATATGGTAACCTTTACCCCAGAACTAAACACAGCTCATGAGAGCTTCAGAAAAAGGCAGATCTGAGTCACAGTTTGTCCCATCAACACGATGTGGGCCAGGCAAATCTTACTAATCCAAGACATTTACTGGGTGCACTGCAGATTGACTAACACAGCTTGTGTCAAACTTGGTTTGATAGAATTTTATTTCATAGCACTGACACACAATTCTGCTTTCAAGTGTAGTGTTACATTTCATGACTTTGTTTATGTGAGAAGACAATTTATCGTAAGCTACATGCCCTTTTTCTGAATAACAAAACACTCCTGATCATTAAAGAACAGACAAAATTATGTTTTGAATCATAACATTAGTGTACAAGACCAAAACAAAACAATAAACTGATTTAACAATTATCTTGTCTGTCTTAAAGTTCACCATTCCCACAGCATGCCTGACATAGTGCTGCCAGCCATCTCCAAAAACAGGCATTTGGGGTTTTGTTGTTGATGCAATGGATGTGCACATGGGTGTAATTTATGGGTGGTAAATCCACTGGGAAATATACAAATGCTCACAGTCGATGACAAATGTGGTTATGCATATGTTATTAACAATATAAAAGCTGCATACTTTTACAAAACATCAGACATTTTACAAAAATCAGAAAAAAAACAATGTTTTATGATATTGTCAAATGAATTCATGTAAATACAACAAAAATCTTAAACACTTGTGTACATTGTTTTTTGGAGGTCATAATATATCCAACACATTGTCCAAAACAACATCATCACTAAAGAGAGAAGCATCATGAGGCCGGAATAATAAACGCAGAGTCATGATCAAAGTGCTTGGTGATTGGATGGAGTTGAAACAAAAGATGAGTTTTACAAATGTTTCTCTGAAGCAGAGCTGCACTGGGGACACAAATGATCTCACGGGGTGAGTTAAAACCCAACTAGGCAGGAGCTAAATAATCCACTCAGAACGCAAAAGATTGGATATACTAATTAATTTATGCATTTGAGGACTTAATTAGGCTTGTTACAAATCAAGCCGAGCGACATAACCTTTGTAAGTTAGTTTCATCTGTTGTTACTCTTAAACAGTCTAATGTCCTGTCTGGAGTAACATGGGTATTTTCCAAAGCTGATGTATTCTTGTGTTGGTTGTGGGACTGTAACGCCGATCTGGTCTGTCTAACAAAGGTACCTGTGCTGACCTCGATCTCTACTGCAGGTCATACACTGATTTATACACCTGGATTTGATGTTTCAGGTGCAGCATCATTACACAAAGTAATAATAAACATGAGCAAAATGGGGTGTGATGTCATTTTCCCTGAATACACGGATACACATAAACCAGAGTTTTTAAAAATCTATGTTTTGGAAAAAAATCTCAGCTTTTGTGAACTAAGATGCTATTTGTGTGGGTGAGAGGCCCAAACATAAAATCCATTTTGCATAACATTCACATTAGTGTGGATGGGGCATAAGTTTGGAACAGCAGAGATTTCTTTGCCATCTTTTACAGTGTGGTCACTAGGCCAATATGAGAGAACTTCATGGCAAATCAAAGTCAGTGTTATCTTATATTTATTAAACTGTCAGGTTAGGTTCATCTCGGTCTTCAAGAAATATACTGTGTACATGTTTTGTTTTTTTTTGCTGTTTATTCTTTACATTCATATTCTATTTAGGTATCTTATTAGCCAGTCTGCCCATGGAATCTAATTTTGGGGGAAAAAATGTCAGTCAACAGCAAGAGACAAAATTGTGACATTACCCATACGATGTTTGTCAATTTAAAAGATTGTTTTTAAAGTCAAGAAAATTAAACTTTGTTGCACAGATGGTGAAGTTTCATTTATTTTTGTGTGAAACCTCTCTGCGAACTATATCTCTTGTCTTGCACAATATAAATCACATGGCCCTTGCCTTGGCAAATTCACCTTGTTTTTCAAGAGCAAGACACAAAATATTATAACCGGTGAGAACCACTTCAAGTCCGATCATGTTGTGAGGTGCAGCTATATAAAAGGAGTGTTACCCAATTCTGAACTTATGACTTTTGGAGAAGTTGAGTCTTCCACATCTGTGGACAAATGTGGACAACAATTTCTTGATTTGCTAAATGGTTTATTTAAGAAATATCAATATTTATGGGTGGCATTATTCAAAGTGGATTTAATAAATTCTCTCTGCCCATTTAGCATTTTAAAAAAAAAAGGTCTAATAAAGGAGCAGCATTATTTCCTCAATTTATTTAGCTCTACCTATTAAGCCCTTACCCCAACCTGTAAGATTGTTTCCACCTTACTCCGTCTATCCGTTGAAATACTATACAGACATGTTCTAATCCACACATCTGAGACGTGTGCTTTTCTACACTGTGAGGTCAAGAGTTTGAATAGCATGCATTGGTACTGGAAGGCTGGTGTAGGTTCATCCTTTGTCCTGTTCAGTCCATTATGGCTGTCTCTGGGCTGTCAAATACTGAGTGTCTTCTTTCTGTTCAGGCGCCGTACTGGCAGGCCTACTTCGAGCTTATCTGTAGCACAAATTAGCTGTGCTCACTGGTCAAGAAAGTTTATTTTATATGTGAGTTGGTGACCATTGTCCCAGGCATACAAAACCTTCTCCTTGGGGTTGTAGTCAATCTGGGTGGTGAAGGAGTATTCATTGGTGAACGGCAGGCGTGGGATGGCTTCACTGTTGGTGTGGGTGTCGTAAGCATAGTTCACTTCGCCTTCCTTCTGATTGTACACATTAACGGCATACAAGACGCCACAGATGATGAAGCAGTTCCCGTAGGAGTTCCTCTTGAGACCTGTCCTCCAGGTTGTCTCTTTTTTCAAGGACAGGTCTCCAGGATCCAGTTTACTGATGATGATGACCTCTTGCTGATGGTAGTCGTAGTCCACTGAAGGATAGATCACCCACAGGCCACTTTCATCTACTGCAAAGTCAATGTCTGAGTGACCCCTCCATTTCCAGGGGGTGGTGTCCTCGTAAACAACGTCATGCAGCAGAGTCCAGGCCGCCACATACCGCATCTTCAGATCGTACTTAATGATGTTCTTGGTGAAGGCTCTGTTGTAATAGAAGGCTCCGTTGTAAACTACATGGCCTGTGCCGATCCAGTTGTAAGGCAGCTTGAAGAGGTTACTCCAGCGTCCTGAGATTAAAAAAGAAAAAGAAAAAGAGGTTTTATTTTGCTGGCATGATTGTCTTAATTGTCATTTGTCAGTCAACATATTCTATTGCACAGAAGACACTACAATTACCCATTGGTTACTGGTGTGGAAATGCTACAGAACTCTGACTTCTGTCTCAAAGAAAAGCCAGTCAGTAGTCATCTGTTGCCAAAACTCTTTCTTATCACACTTCTGCTCCTGCCAAAGCCTATCCTCATTGTGTCAGATATTCTTTCAGCTTTAGAAACTTCTAAGCCATAGATGAATAAATTTTCAGGCAAACACTGTCTACTGTCCCTTTAAATGTTTTTATAGGTGACTGATGTTGATTCATGACATGAACACTTGAGACAGATAAGAGTTGGTATTTACCAGAACTTAGCTTGGTAGACTGTTTTCACAGAAGTCATCTCGGTTTTTACTCTCGGCCACACTGGCCGAAGGGTATTGTCATCAGTTCGTCATCCGTCCATATGTGCAAAAACTTTGGCGTGCACTGATAAGTCAGGCCGAGAGTTTTCAAGTGGCGCACATTATGTTCTAAATACATACAAAGCATCTTCTATTTGGCTGCATTAGAAAGCTCTCACATTAAGCCAGTGTACACAAATCCATTTGCCTGACATTGATTTCAATGCAGTTGCATTTTTTTTAATTTTTTATGGCTTTTTGAGCATTTTTTTTTTTAAGGTTGAAGGACTTGGGAAGAATAATATTTGGTTTGACTGAACTAAAAATTACAGTGATTTTAGTTTAATTTAGTTTACAATTGTCTTTAATTTAAAATTCATGACTAGTTACGGTATGAATGAGCAGGAGAGGCAAAGTGTTGGGCAGGGGTATTTGTCAGCTCCGGTTACTTGAAAATAAACAGGAGTCATCAGACGGTTGCCCTTTACAACTGATTTACGGTACAGTTTCACACTATTTGTCCAGTGGCTGTAGAGAAGTTGAACAAAATGTGAAATATGATGAACACTGTGGATATTATGGATTGACGTATGACAAATGAATGGATTGACAGCAGATGAAAAAGGAAATGGTGACAACCTACATATAAGTTTTACGTTTCTGTTTCTGCTATTGGAAAAATACTGAATGGGTTTCTATGTTTTCCTCCAGCAAAACAAATGATGACATGAAGCATGACTGGCCTGATGGACATCGTGGACAAAATATCGAATGTGTTGTAGTGGTTCCTTTTGATAACTTTCAGCATGGTTGGCGGACTGCTATGAACAAAAATCAATTAAGGCATATACATGTCTTGACATATCTATTCAATAGCACTTAGGCTATAAAGGCTTGAGAACTGAGTTGGAGGATAAAAAAAAACTCCCAAACAACCTTAATGGGCCTCCTTGTAATGGCTGTAGCTCTTAACATAATAACAGCAACAGTGATAATAATGAATGGATACATTCTGTGGTGTGTATTCTTTCTGATATTATATACCCGTCACAGAGCTAATAACCATGTTTTTACAACACCAGACTGTGTACACACCAGCTTCATGCGACAGGGACACAGTTTGTTTAGCGCTTCCTTGCTGAATAAACATGTTGTGTACTGTAGGTGTCCTTTTCTAATCACATCTACGCTCCTAATCTTACAGCCTCAGGAAGTCTGATTTCAATACTGATAATAAATGAAAGGCCCAGAGGAGGACAAAAACAACATACTGCAGGACACCCTCCCACCCACCGCCATCCCCCCACAGCCACCCACCATCCCCTTCCCCGAAGCCAGCCCACACTCTTAATCCCTCTCTGCTGTGTCCAGTTCAAAGGAAAGGCCAGAGCACATGTCAGGGAACAGCAGGCTTCACCGCCACTCACTGAGATACCTAGTCATCCGCACACAGCTGTGGGCTCGCAGCGCTGCAGGACGCCTCACATGTAAGTGCATTTAGAGAGCTCATTGTCCAAACACATCTAGATCAACAAGCCACGTCCTGCGAGGGGAGATCATCTTAACTCTCTTACAGAGTGTAATCCAATTCCTCCGTGGAGTTGGATGAGGAAGACGCTGACTTTCCCACCCACCGGAGCCGTGGAACAATCAAGGCCTACATTCCACACATCTCCTCAGACTTACAGAGCTCATTGAATAATCAGCATGAATCAGTGTCAGTTAATGTCCAGAAAAAAAAAAAAAAACAGAGCTATGCATTAACACTCTGTCCAAACTACTGTGGATATTTAGCTAAATGAGCAATTTTTATACATTTGGGCCTCTTGTCCACACATATGGTGTTTTAGGTCACCAAAACAACCTCGCAATGTGAACATTTGTATAATTCCTGTTCTTGAGTATCTATGTTAATAGGGGACATGAGCATATGTATATGTAGTACTAAAATATAATATAACAGTACTGCGTCTTTACATAGCACTTTTCTGAAGTGCTTCAAAACAATTCAATAATATAGCCAATAAAACAATAGTTATGACAAAAATTAAAAACCATAAGGATTAAAAGACACAACCAAGATACCAGAACCTGCAGACTGAAATGAACGACTGGGCACATCCCATGATTAGAGATTATTAATATACCTAAGGGCCTGGTCGTGCAGGGCTTTATAAAGTAAATTAACAGTAAAAATTAATAGCATAATGCAAAAAACATCCCTTCAAAAATTGGAACCAACATTTATATTAAGTTCACCTAAGTTTGTAATATAATATGTCATTGCTGCTGAACTTCATGACACATTAAAACCTCTGTGTTGATTATGTCTAATATTTGATCACCCACAGTGTCTATCATTTAACAGTTTGCCCTATGCATGGTCATGTGGACTGATAAAAAAAAGAAAAGAAAGGAAAATAATTGAGCATTTGTGTAATATTAATCATTAGTAAATGTGAAATATGATGCACTTATTGCTAAAAGTCCTACAACTATTTTATCACCATTTATTTTAATAGTATCCTCTGGATTTTACATTTTTATGTAAAAATCTGATATTTTGTTATATTTAATGTTTTATTTAAAACAGAGAAAACTGAAGAAAAAGTGACTTTTTTTCTGCAGAATATATCATTAACTGAAAAAGAAAACAAGCCCATTCAACTAATCTCATTTGTGAAATTACATGGGTTTTACGAGTGAATCATCAGCAGAACATGATTGTGTTTCCACATTCACTACAGAGCCTTTGAATATTCAAATTGGTCACAGTTGATGTTGCTGAAAACCTGGGAAACTGCATTTTACCTGAATATTTAACATGTATTGATACAATTAATGGTTCGAAACTTATTTATCAGTTTAGATCAGCAGATACTTTTGTTTACCAGTGGCTGTTAAGGTCTTTAAAGGAAGAGTATCATTGATATTACTAACTTCGTCCAAAAAATTATGCTGTACTTCAAACTTTTAATCCTACATTTCCCACAAGGAGCTTTGTGATGTTTCACATTTATTATGCGGTTTAAGGAGGTTAACTGAACAGTTAGCTCTGGATCACAAAATGTTGTCCTACGCTGATATGATTGGATTGGACTCTATTATGTTATTATTACTATTCTGCAGTGTTGAGTTTCTACAGTATGATGAGTACGTCTCAAACTGAAGAATCTCTTTTTTTAAGATCACTTCACTTTTTATTCTTAAGGGATTTTATCATCTTATAATCCACTCACATTTTACTTTTAACTGCTCTTGTTTTCTATTTTTGTCTTGTATTCCAATAACTTAATTTTGATTAAAAAAAAAAAGAAAAAAAAGTGTGTTGTAATATCTGGGGGAGATCTGAATCTGAGCCGACTCTTCCACAGATACATAGAGCAGAAAAAATTTAATTTGTGGCCTTGCAGACACATGGAGAATGTTCTATCTGTCAGAAAAACATACATATATAGATAAGATTATGTTTCTTTAAGATGAAAGTATGTAACAGTGGTTTAAAGTTATCATATTGGCCAAATAAATATGTCAGATCATGCAGCTTACATTAAAGTAAACATAAAAGTATTTGGAGATTAAATAACTTCAGCATGTTTGCAAAGATCCTTTGGGTATAACGAGTTTCCTTTTATTATGTTTTTGTCATTATTGTGCATTTTCTGTGTTTTTTTTTTTTTTTTTACTTATATACTTATATTCTTTACTTATATATTTACTTTTACTTATGTTTACTTTTACTTGTATATTACAAAGACGGTCTCCTTGGTATATATTTGGTAAAGTTGAATAAACTAATGAAAATGAAACTCTCCACAGCTTTATTATTGAGCCACTAAACGACTAAGAATGGTTAAATGTTGTCCTGAATAGTTTATATCTCTGTAAAGGTCCAGACCTGTATAGGAGCCTCCATACCGACTCATTAGAAAGATTTTTACAATGTGAAAGTTGCAATGATTAAGACTCTAAATTCTGATTAAAAAAAAATAAATCATCACTGTCATCACTTTTTTTCCAAACATATGTTCAACTTCTCTTCAAATTTTTCCTCATAATGCCATATTGTTAACACTTTTAAAATCTATTCTGGTCTATGTTGAACTTTTGTTTAAAAACAGCAGATGAATCAAAACTGTTTATTATTTTTTTTTTTTCAAAAACCCAAATTGTCCATGCACTTTATAATCTATTTTGGTCTAGTTCAAACAAAAGAAAACAGCAGATGAATCAAAGATGGGGATGCCACGTTTAACCATTCTCAGACAGAACTGCCTTCTATCGTTTTTCATCATCACCGCTTTCATTACAAGAATTACAGTTCACTGTGCCCCATCAAAAATGTCCTCATTAGTTTGCTCAACTCTTCTCCTCTTGTCTACATGAAAATAATGTTTTAACTTGCAAAACTATGAACCTCTGACATTTACAAAGTGAAAATTTTATCCATGTGGACAAGGACAACGGAGAGATTAAAAACTATACTACCAAACTCCATTTTACTCATGTCTATTAGGTGTTTGTGTCATGAAGCTGCACCTAAAACATCAAATCCCGGTGTATAAATCAGTGTACAATCTGCTCAAGGTCAAGCTCAAGGTCAGAACCGATGCCTTTGGTAGATGGACTGGACTGGTGTTATGGACAAATCCATGTCATGTAAAGAATACACTTCCACAACCAATATTTAAAGGGTACCTGTTGTGAATTTTCATTGCTAGATATTTCAAAAGATCAAGTATAACTCTCAGGTAACTTTTGTTATATCCTGTTGTCAAGTACGTGAGTCAGGCCTGGTCAGTGACATGTTGCCTCCTTCATGGACTGTTCCAGCACCGGTAGTGACACAATAATGACGTATTATCCGATTACCTGGGCTGCAATGGACTGGTCACTCACCCTGTGCAGTGGACACCAGTCTAAAGCCGCGTTTCCACTACATGATACCAGCTTGACTTGACTGCCTTTTTGCGTTTCCATGACATAAAAGTACCCGGTATCCGGTACTATTTTTTTACTATCTGCTCAGCCAAGGTTCCAAAATGGGTGAAGAGATATTAAAATGTGATGTGTAAACACTGCAGACCGCTGACTGGTCAGACAGTTGTCACTGCGTCATTAATGCATGGCCCGCCATTTTTAACAAACCAGATTCGGAAGTTGACAGTTAATATACCGGTAGGCTAAATACATCCAAGATGACAGCCCGCAAAATGACACTGTGGTCGGTCGAGGAGGTTCAGACATTTCTGTCGTTGATGGCCGATGAAAAGATTAAGAGTGAGCTTGATGGGGCAACACACAACGAGTGAGTTTATCAGCAACTCTTAGAGCAGATGACAACACACGGTTACCAAAGGACCTTCATGCAGTGCTGGGAGATGCTGAAGAAATTACATGCAGCATCACTATGACAACCAGGTACTCTAAAGTCAGTACTATCCTATAATGGAAACAGCCTCCAGGAATATTACCTGGTACCTGAGTTGAGCTGAGCCGGTACCACGTAATGGAAATGTGGCTTAATATGACACATTATCGGCCACTGCTGGGTCACATCTCTGGGACAATGGTCGAGTGCAAAGCTTATGGCTGCATACGCAGCAAGCGCAAACACATGCTTTCCACTCAATATTGCTCACTGACTGCTGCTTGTTTACTCACACTCAATCATCCAGAATCAACGAGGGTATGTCACTTCTGGCCGACAATGGCTGCTCCCCACGGATTCTGTCCCCGCGCATAATTCACATAATGAAAAGGTCCAGTGTGTTGCATTTATGGCAATTTTCTTTTTACTGAATTTGCACCTCTCTTGCTTATAAGTAATACACAAAGCATAATTAATGACCAGCGCAAGTTAACTTTACGGTAACGCAAGTTTACAACTGAACTTGTTGCTGCTTCATCTTCATGGCAGCCTCTGCCTCTGCAATGTCCAGTATTATCCATGGTGTCCACAGGTTGAACAACAGTAAGTATGGTTTGTCTGAGCCTTTGGACCAGTTTTGTAGATGTTTTGGTGTTGTCATGTGGACAGAGATATTTTATAAACTGAACGTCACTTGAACAGAACTTATTTTAAGATACCGATGAAGAAAATACCCTTGTTAGTGTGGACAACGAATAAATCTTTAGCTCCAATTTCATGAGGAATCTTCCTGTAAAATAGTGTTTTTCTAGCATGGTTGAGACAAACCTTGCTTAAAGTTGTCCAGGTTTCTAAACTCTACCAGGTTGTTGCCATAGTAGTAGTTTGTGACGTAAATCTTGGAGTCTTTAGCCAGGGGGTCCTTCATCCAGGCTCCTTCATTACGTCCATAACTGTGGTGCTTCTCCGGTTGCTCGATGGATGCCAGAGTCCCTTCACAGTTGAGGATTTTTCCTGCAAAAAAGAAGCAAAGGCTGAGCACTGAACATGCGTGCCGGGGAAAGAATGATTTGCATGAACAGGGGCTTGAACTGATTTCACACTTGTATGTTTCTTGGTGGCGTGGACCTGCATGCGTATCTACAGTTAATCTGGCCTGTTGTTGCTGTGGTCACAGCCTGTAACACAATACTGAGTGTATTCAGATCAGTCCTTTGAACCTACCTGCCCTGTGTAGACTGGGCCGGCTGTTGTTGTTGGAGTTGTCAAGTAACAACACAATGGTTGGAGCCAGTCTCTCAGGTGCTGTTGTGCTCTGTGTAGTTGTGGTAGTGGGCGTAGTAGAGGTGGTAGTTGGCATAGCAGTTGCTATGGTGGTGGTGGGTGTAGTGGTAGTGGTGGTGGTGCTGACTGTGGTGGGTTCTGAAGTGGTGGCGATAGGTCTGGCTTCAGTTGCCTCCACAGTTTCCAGGACCATCTCGGCTCCCCCATCCTCAGACTGACTCTCCTTGACGTGATGGACTGTGTAGACTTTGGCAGAGTTGTCTGGGAGGGAGGAGAGGAAGTGGAGAGTCAGGCCAAGAGATAAAACATGTCGAGATCTGAGTGAAAATACAGCAAACAGCCAAACGGGGTCAGACGGAGTCGACCAAAAAAAGGCCTCTGTTATCTGTTAACGGTGGTTACAGCCGACTGTCCCTTTCTGACCGGTCATTCACTGTGCTCTACATACAACATGTGGCTTCTTGTCAGCAGGAGACACATTTTAGCCTCCTCTCCTCCAAAAACTTCACATCAAAGACCACACATTAGCAATGCAGCACACAGAGAATACTCACTTCCTCTCTCTGCGCTTTTGTGTTTTTTTTCCCCACTTATGTAAACTGGCCTGCTGCTGATTCTTTTTCTTAAAAGATCAAGAGAATACACTGCAGCTTTTGCCTTTTAAAAGGAAGGGGAATGCATAATCCAGAATGAAAAATGTTCAGACGGAAGCTTTAACCTTAAATTATTTCACTGGGTTGAGTTGAATATTAACTCTATCAACACTAACACATGTTGAAAACCAAAGAAAAAGCCTTTTATGCTGGAAACTGAAAACGCAGATAAACCAGTTAACATTTTAAATCTTATCCAATGACCCCAAGATATTCTCAGTATCAAACATTGTATCTTTTTGTAAAAAAAGTAGAGGTTCAGGTGGATTTTATAGGCCATGTAATACGGATATTTTAGAACAAAAAAGAGCTGATACTGAACTACTCAGCCAATATTATCCCACTGTCCTTCCTACTCTGACTCTGAGAAACTGGTTGCCTTCTGAATCCAACATCTGCACTGTAGTTAATTAATGAATGTGGAAGTGAAGCCTTACAAGTGAGTTAGTATTTTTACTAATATTTTACTTCAAAATCAATCATTTCAGTCCATCAACAGTAGCCCCGAGCTACCATCAGAAGCTGATTCTGCCAATACCAGTAGTTTGTAAACATCCCATAAAAACTAATTAATGTTCTATTTCTAAAAGAAATGTTTCTTTGTTTCTTTAAAATGAAACATGTTTTAGATCTAGTTTAAAACATCAGACTTTAAAAAAAAAAACATGCATTCCTAGGGATCGATATGGTACTTGTAGAGATCAAAAAGTACAATATGAGCTTAATAATCTGAACATGTACCATCCTCTGACTTTTGAAGTAAGGAAAAACTAACCCCCAAAAACCCCTAAACGGCATGAAAAAAGTAAGAAACCTCAGTGTAATAGGTGTATACAGAAACTGTTCATGCCGTATTATTTTCAGTCCTGTCCATTCCGTTCCACGGGTGACAATATTTTTTTTTAAAATTCTTGTGTTAGAGCATTTAACTAATTGGTTGTAATCAGGGTGTGAAGGGGATTTTAAGCAATATAGTAAAAAATGCTCCAGGAAAACATCTCGCACCCCACCTTTAACAGAGCTTTAATTGTGTAAATGTTGTCTTTGTGTCTCGCTTGTAATTTTCAACAAATTACAGTTTTACTGAAAAGGTAAGACACACACCTGCAGTGACTGAACAACAAAGTTTTTAAAACAGGTATTATATTATTGAATCAGTTAAATTAAACCTGTAGAAGTGAAAACTGTGCTTATGTGGCGGCACCAGAGGTTCACCCATATACATTTTTACACTGCTTGTAATTGAAGACCAATTATTTAAATGTGTAGACTTTGTTGCTATTATGGAGTTCAGTGATCCCTTTGAAATACTTTGACAGCATTATAGAAGCATTTTTGTGCATTTTGTTTAACTTATAAATGTTCTCTCTCTCTGTAGTATTCTGTAGTGCCCTTATACTGACACTGCTCAAAAGGTTTGTAAAGTGGATATTACTGTATTTAAAAATTCTTAATCATTACACACTTGTAGAGGTGAACATTGTGCTTAGGTGGCAACACCAGAGATTATCTTTTATCCTGCCTGTGTTTGAAGACTGCTTTTTATTTGATTGGGTAGACCTTGACCTCTGAGAACTGGCTTGTAATTGACTCCAGGTTCTCGTGTAAGGAACTGTAGTACATATTGTGCCCAGAAATTAATATAGACAACATTCTCCATCTCGGTTCAGGACCTTGCAAAAACCAGGTTCACCATAAACCTTCCAAAAAAAATCTATTTATATTTTCCAAATTTGTAAACTTTTTTTCTTTTTTAATCTATTTTGGTATAATTAAAACAAAAGAAAACACCAGATGAATCAAAGGAGGAGATGAAGCAGAGGCTGTTCCTTCTGGTCTTGATGCCACGTCTGCGGCTGCCAGACAGATGTGGGATTACAACCGCACTACATAAGCAATGCATCTTCCTGACACACATAATCTGAACACATGGACCTGATAAACGCTGGACTACAAACAATACTCTGAGGAATGTTTTGAAATACACAGTAGAAGGTTTGAGAAAGCAATTAAACCTTTTCTAAAGTTTAACAACACTGTGGAACATAAATTTAACATTAATATTCAAACCATGCGCCAAACCTACAAATGTGTCCAAACTATGCGATCTCTAGAGCAAAGCTAATCATTTTAAGTGGAGCGTATGTGAAAGGAGAAATCAGTAAATCGATGACATCCATTAGTGCCTATAAGCAGATGGGATACACATTGTGTTGCTTTATTATGGAGTTCAAAGACCCTTTTAAAATACTGTGACCATCATTTTAGCGCACTTTGAAGGACTTTTTAATATCATTTTTTTTCTATAGCGTTCTGTAGTACCCCTTTACTGACACTATTTAAATGCCTTTAAACTTCATATTACAGCATCAGTACAGTAGTAATTCTTAAAATGTATATCTATTACTATTTCTGCCATTTATCAGTTGCTTTTACTTGACTCTTATCCATATTGTCCAGTTTAACCACATTATTTCATCATACACCCATCACTCTCAACTACTTAGACTACTTAGTTCATTTTATTTTACTTTTTACCATACCATACCATACCAACCTTATTTATAAAGCACTTTAAAAACTTTACAGCTGGCCAAAGTGCCGTGCACGAATAATAAAACAGAGAATAAATAAGTAAAACAGTGATAACACAAGATGCAAAGCGGGCTAAGAACAACAAAATACAACCATCATAAAAACAAAGACAAATTCAAATCTGGTAAAAACACCATAGGAAATCTAAAAAAAACATCTTATTGATTAAACACCAATGAGAAAAAATGCGTTTTTAGACGTGATTTTAATACAGGCAGAGACTGAGCCTGCCTAACATCTAAAGGTAACTGGCTCCACAGCTTTGGGGCAGCAACAGAAAAGGCACAGTCCCTGTGAAGCTTCTTTTTAGTTTTTGGAACCACAACCTGCAGCTGATCTGCTGCCACCACTGCCACTCAGCCTTCCTGCCAAAGCCTTTTCCCCTCAGACCACAGTGATAAAAGAGTCATCTGTAAAACTGCTGACAGGACACTTACAACTGCAAACACAGGTGGACATTAGTCTTTTTGTTATCAGTTCTTACGACAAGGTTGCCCTCAGTGAGTCTGGTATCCGGTTCTATTCATCCATCAACTCTATTTGTTTAACTTATTTGTCATAAAATCATATCCCATTACTTTAACCAAGTCCAATTTCTCATCTGTTAACTGACTTATGTAGTTCTGTGCATGTAAGATTGGCAAATAATACCTGGATCACTGTGATGCAGTGTTGAAATGTGTTTGAAATATGTTTTCCATTTCTTCCTGTAGAACTTGGTGGAGTCAGCCTGTAGTTTCTTCTGGACCTTTTAATAAACAGCTTTTTTTTAATTGAGTCCAAGTCTCACAACAGTGATTATTTCACTGCTGTTTGTAAAATGCATGTATCTTTCCCTCGCCATGCAACTCTCATCTCTTGGTTAACTTATGATAAATTCTGCTTATTTTGTTATTATATATGCACCTGATGCTCATAATAATAACAATAAGGTATAAAAAGTGTTTGGTCATTAAGTGTCATACTGTTTTAACATTCGGTGTTTACACATAGTTGTTGATCAGATTTTTAATGATTAAACTACATTGATGAATTACCATCAGATTGGAGGAGTTGTTTTGTCAGATTTCTCCAGAAATGGCCCATTGATCATTTCCAAATCTGTATATGTGCATATTATGTTCTGTGCATGTTTTCATTCAAGTTTTCTGTTTTATTCATTTTCGGCTTCTGAATTTATCCCTAATAATGTACTGTTGCTCATAAAGTTGGAATAATTTTGTTTTCAGACACATTCCTCTATTTATTCATGCTTATATGTATGTGTAATAACCTTTGACCAAGTGCAATGAGTCCCAGTTACACTTTATTTATCAAGAAATCCCATTGTTACAATCATTTCAGGAGAAAAGGTAAAAATATTTGATTCCAACTATGTGGTCCAATATGCGCAACAGTGTATATCATATTGCATATCTACATAATATTGCAAATCTAACAAAACCTTTCTAGGCTCAAAGAAACTCTGCAAAGTTTTCATGTGGCTCTAAATATTTGAATTTCAGTGTTTCATTTGCACCAAACTCAGCAGTCTGTAGTGTGGAGGTTTTACTGACAAATACTCAGTTCCACATTCTGTATCTTTTGCCAAGATCCTCAGCTGCTCTGCTGGACTTCTTCAGTGACTGTCAGCATCAGATATTGTGGGAAAAAATGTTTGTAACTGTAACTAAATTTGAAGCAGTACATTCCAGGAAAAAGGCACAAGGGTTGAGGGAGGTTATCTGGATGAATAAAGGTTTAGACAAAATGGTATCCTGCTTTTTGTTGGAGATTATGGAAATGCAGCCAGATGTTTTCAGCGGTTTGACAAGGCTGGATGGTCTCGCTGAGGTTGACATACATGGCAGAACATGCACTCTGACAGCGTTATGTGCGTGTGCCCTGTGCAAACGCAGCATAGCTATTCACTCAACTAGACTTAAAGAGGATTGGAAGGAGTCAGGAAATGTTTTCTCTGCGTTGGTGAGGGTCTCCATACATTGTTGTGAGGAGTGAAGCTGAGGCATGTCATGGGCATGGCAGCGCTCTATTGAGAAGGCATGCCATCAGGTCCATGTATTTTGTCAATAAAAGATTTGGATTTCCTGCTTGTTGAATACACCCTAGCAATCCAACCCTGCGCTGACTAGACCAGCTTTGCTAAAGACAACACCGGAATAAATCTTGTATTGAGGGGATCTGGTGTGCCACACAGAGGTGGATTTCCTCTTTTATTGCCTCGCACTTAAGTGAAAAGTTTATAGCACAATTACAGCCTTATCTCACGCTTGTGTAAAACAACACTGTCATGAAAACTTTACACTCTCTGTACTGGAAACTAAATCCAACAAATTAAGAACTGAACCATGTTTATAGGACATGTAAAGCCTCCTGATCCTGTAAAGTGTTAGGTGGGGTCACATTAGACCGCAAAAGAAACTCATTTGGATCGTTTTCAACACCCACAGTGGATCACACACAGATGATCGCACACAGATGGGAGTGCACACTCAGCTAAAGTGAGAGCGTAATGTTTGCTTTAGTCAGCTTTCTATGAACACAATACTGGGGGGAGAACACAGAGCATCCCCGTCGAGCCTGAAACTCACCTTCTCTCTGCTCATCCTCCTCACTCTTGGTGGCTTTGTAGTATGTGATGCCCCTCACCACGCCCGGCTGGTGACCCACCACCTTGGTCTTGGCTGTCGGGTCAGGTTTCAGAGGCTTCCCGGGTTTAATGACTTCCTTCTTAGGTTTTACGATCTTTTCTTTGGGCAGTTTGGGAGAGGGTTTGGATGCAGGGGTCTTTTTGTTGGTCTGTTTAACAGCTTCCTTTGTTTTCTCGTCGTTAGTGTCCTGCAAATATAAAAATGTGTGCTCGGTCAGATCATTGTTTCTGAGAATTTAAACAGATATCTAATGCAAACAGTGGTAACGATGCCACCAGTATATACCAGTTATATCCTGACACTGTTGTTGGTTATACCAGTGTTTTTCAACCTTGGGGTCGGGACCCCACATGGGGTCACCTGGAATTTCTAGTAGTTGATTAAAAAAAAAAAACCTTACTAATAAAAAATATATGGGACTTAAGAGAGATAATCACAATCCATAAAAGACATGACAAACTGTGAGTCTGAAACTGAAGCACTGTGGTACTGTTTATCTGTCAAACATTCAAACTGAAGCACTGTGGTACTGTTTATCTGTCAAATG
>JAPQRP010000030.1:10491161-10501360 GCA_037367295.1 Apogon hyalosoma | reverse complement strand
ACTGGTGTTGGAATCGAACCCAGGACCTTCTTGCTGTGAGGCACGAGTGCTATCCACTGCACCACCGTGTCGCCCCCCCTATGGAAAGTGTCTCTAAAAATTTCTATTTTGGTGACCTAAAGTGGCGTTAGAGGCCCAGAGAAAGATATCCATTTTGCAAAATATTTGCATTAGTTTAGACACGGTATAAGTTTGGGAAAGGCAGGTCTTCACATTGGTCAAATCATTAAAATAAAACAGACACATGATAAATGGAAATAACAGCACAATAAAAAAAAAAAAAAACACAAGACGGTATGAAAGCCTATCTCTGCCACGGTGTAGGAAAAAAAGGCTCTGTTAATCTAGATAATGACTTAATGGGATACTCATAATATTGAGACACTAAGTCCTTATAAGGACATATTTTTAGATCTGTTTTGTATCAGTGACATAAATAATCTGTTCAAAAGTGAATGAGAAAATATTCAGTAAGCTTAAGTGAAAGCAGGAGTAGTGACCTTGGAACATAACATGACATGTCTATGTATCTTCTGTAAATCTGTCTCAAGATAACTACACACCAAATAACACCACAAAAATTTATATGAGGCTCAGATAAATACTCAGGTTAAAAGTGCTTAAGGTGGTTTAAAAAGCCTCAGGTTGAAATGAAGCCAATTTATTAATCTGAGCCTCAAAGTTCATCCCATTAAAATATGATGAACTACATGAATGCTGCTTTCACTTACCTCTTCTAGTGTGTTCATCTGAGACACCACTTTGTTGATGTAAGAGTGAACTTTCATTAGATCCATGCTGTAAAGCGTTCCCTCCAGGAGGTCCACCATGGACTGGAGCTGGGCATTCATACCACAAATAGAAAAGAATCAGCATTATTCACCACTTCTGAGCACAAAGCTGACAGCTTTATGTACCTCTGTTTAACTTCGTGCGGAACAGTAATAGCCTAAGTGGCCTTCCTCAACATTTGCTCTGATTACAACTATTGACATCCACTCCGCTCAATAAACAGAGGTGCTTTTACTCAGCGCCGGAGGTTCACTCAGAGTGTGTCTCTGTTATTTGGGGCCCTTCCTTTGCAATGTAACGACTGCATCGAGTGGATGTATTGTTGATTCTGCAGACATATCACACATCTGGATGTACATCTGGAAGATTCATGAGGTACATAGCGTGCTTCTGCCTGTGAACAATGAAGTTATGCTTTATGTAAGTGTGGAGGTGTGCTGACGTGTTCTCAGAAGATGTTCGACATCCAGCTGCACAGGGAGCTGTGCGATGACTTCTAATGTATAGAGGGAATAATCATATATCATGTAAAAAATACACATTTATAGCCATTCTGAGACCACATCCTCTCCATATTTCTGCTTTGAACCAGCATGGACCCTCTGCTTTTCTTTTTACTGTAGTTTGTGAGGACTGACAGTGAATCTTGTACTTGGACGTCTATGTACTGGAATTCATTTTATTTTCTTTGTTCTTCATAGTTTTAGTGCTTATTTATCTACCATAATAGTGAGTGTTTGCACTAATACAGAGGTGTCAAGTAACGACGTACAAATACTTTGTTACCTTACTTAAGTAGAAATTTTGGTTAACTATACTTCACTGGAGTAATTATTTTTCAGCCGACTTTTTACTTCTACTCCTTACATTTTCATGCAATTATCTGTACTTTCTACTCCTTACATTTTAAAAATAACCTCGTTACTCCTATTTCATTTTGGCTTGTTTTCACTCCGGCTTGTCATCGTTCAAATAAAAAAAAAAATCCAGATAAATCATGCCATCCGGATAGAGTGAATTTGACTATGGATGGATGGGAGGTATAAACAGATACCATTCTGACATCCTATTGGTTTGTACATGATCCATCACACCTGACTTTTCGCACCATTCCAATACTTATAGGCAACTAGTCATCATATCTTCCGCTCCATGAAACACATGTTAATGCTCAGTAGTGCACATATATGGTTCTAAAATGCGTTCATTTTCAATGGACATATATGCGGCTGAAACAGGTAGCCTAGTGCATCCCAAATTTTTCAACATTAACATTTTAATATAACATTATAGTCATTATGGCCTTTAGAAATTTTTTTAAGGTGGTGGGTAGTGCACTATCAGCCCCTGTGGCGCGGCCTAAGTTTTAGTCCTAATGGCATTTTTTTCTCCTTACATTTACTTTTATACTTTAAGTAGTTTTGAAACCAGTACTTTTACACTTTTACTTGAATAAAAAGCTTGAGTTGATACTTCAACTTCTACAGACGTTTTTTTTAAACCCTAGAATCTATACTTCTACCTGTAAATGTGAATACTTTTGACTTTTTAACCTTTTTCATAATGTGTGATTTTCTAGTTATATATCAGAAATAGTAAAAAATGTGCATTGATGTTTTCCAAAACTCTAAAATTCTGGCTGTTCCTCAATCTCAAGGTTGGATCCTTCAAAGATTAATTAACATAAAGCCGTGTCATCACTTTTCACCAGAGGACTGTTCCATTGTCTTGGATCCTTCAAAGGACTGACTCCTTCCTTTGGAGAAATTTCAAGGATGCATCTGTGGATCCTTGGTGTCCTCTCGGCTTTTTAACTCCTAGTCTGTTAAAAACTCTGATAAATGAAAAACACCTGATCATAACTGCAAGAATAATGAGCTGCTAGCTTCTCCAGTACAAAATGCATTTAAATAGAATTATAATGTGATCTTAATAAGCAAGATAAGCCAAGTTTATTACATTATAAAGCACATTTTGTACATGAAGGCAGTTCACTGTGGTTTTAGATAAATAAATGGGACATCAAGAGGAAAATAATATATAAAAATTTTAAATATTAAGAAAATAAAACATATACAAAAATTAGCACCACATTGGCTTTTTGGATCAGGAAGTGACCATATTTGGACAAAGGGGGATGGCATAACTACAGCTGAAAAAACAGCTACATATAAATTCATTCTCATGTCAGTGCCCTTGACCACAATGCAGATGAAGACCTGTAGTTGGTTCCAGAGCACCGTCAAAGGAAGCTCACTGCTTCTAATGTGCTAATGCTAATGCTAATCCCTAATGGCTGATGCTGTGTGTGTATTAGGATGGGTAAAACACAGAGACCAAATTGGCCTGCGGGGATAATAAAACAAATTAACCTTTAACCTTTGACGTCAGGATAAATATAAATGAGGTTTGTTTCATGTTGCAGCAGAACACATCAGTGCTGCTTGACCTTTATTATCATCATTGCAAATGTAATTGTTAGTTTTCCATTACAAGTTATGTGTATCAGTGTATTACTGATCCACTGATTTGAGGACGGGACATTTTTTGATAAGTAAAACTGATCAGAATGAAGGCTTTTGCCCATAGATCTAATGGTTTATAGTTGATTTTTTAGGTCAGATCAGAGCATTTCATTCCCCTCTGCCTTTGCCTTTATGACCTGTCTCTTCTCTATCAAATACAACCGTAAAATGCTCAAAAACAAATGTGCTGTTGCCAAAGAAATAATAATCCAATGATTACTTCAAACTTTTCACAGTAGCAAATTGAAATATTTCAGAAGCTGGAAGATGTTGTTTGGAAAATGACTCACAATTAATCTATTACTTCCAGCTGCAGATTTTTTTTTCTTCTTTTTTTTCTGTTGAGTCGTCTTAAAGCATTAGCTCTGGTCAATGTCCTTCCAGAATTTGACATAGGCCAAGACACATCTCAACAGCTACTAGACAGAATGATGTTGAATGTATCATTAATATTTGTGGTATCGTCAGCAGGAGATGATTTGTTGATCCCCTGAACTTTTGCATCTCGTCAGCCACTATTTCAACTCGCAGACAAAACATTTCAAAATGAGGTGGTTCTCATAAATATGCTGAACACGTTTCAGTTCCAACATGCTGAGATGGATTTTAGATGAGGAAAATGTATAATAAATGCACTTTCTGCCTAAACTGTGATCTGGGTTTTAATGTTTATCTGTGATAGTAACAGATAATGCCTTTTTTCTTTCATTTCACATATTATTTCAGACTTAAGTGATTTCTGGTAAATAAGAGAAAAAAACAACAGCTATGCAAATGTTAAATATCTAAATGGTTTTAATATGTCAGAACAATTTGGCTGATTTTAAACCATCCTCCTCACCTTCAGTAACTCTGGGGCCTGCTTCTTCAGCCTCTCCATCTTCCACTCATTCTCACAAGGGTTGAGGGATGATGGCGGTGCGGTACACGAACACTTACAGTCGGATCCTGAACTGACGGTTTCAACAGTGTAGAAATCCTCCACGCGTACGCTGCCGCTACGCAGCCGCAGACACGCATCCTTACTCAGTGGGCGCATGATGCACTTACAGCGACAGTCGGAGCCCTCGGACGTCATCCGAACTGGCTCAGTCTCCCCAAAGATCTGCAAGAAAGAGAAAGGTGATCCTAAATTCATTGTTCACACAACAACAATACAATCAATTAAATTGTATTTATATAGCACCAAATCATAACAAAAGTTCTCTCATGACACATTACATATAGAGCTGCTCAAAACCAGACTCTCCAGCCAATGTACAGAACCCAACAGAATCCTCCAGGAGCAAACACTCGGTGACAGGTTATTCTATAAAGGCAATTCTATTGTATTATACTTGGAGCTGTATTATCTTATTTTGATATTTGCACTTCAGTAGCTCTGAAATGCATTAGATGGAACTGTTAAACATTTGGAATTTAATAGGAAAAATTAATCTTGGACAATCAAGAGAATACAGGGGCCACAACTTACATCAAACCCACTTCATTGACTCCAACCATATCATGTCAGATGTGCAGTCTGGGTTCAGAACTGGCCATGGATGCATCACTGCTACCCTGAAGGTCCTTGATGACATCATCACCACCATGGACAACAAACAGGTCTGCATAGCTGCCTTTATAGATCTGGCCAAGGCCTTTGACTCAGCAGACCATAATATCCTCTTGCACAGGCTCTATAGCATTGGCCTGTCTATGAGTTGTTGTAACTGGTTTACCAGCTTTCTCAATAACCATGTACAGTGAGTGAAGTCACAAAATGATGTTTCAGATCCACTTCACAGCTCTACAGGTGTACCTCAAGGTTCCATCTTGGGCCCAACCTTGTTTTCCATCTCCATAAACAATGTGGCTGAGGCTGTCGGTGCCTCACAGATATATCCCTACGCTGATGATACCATCATTTACTCATCTGGCTCTTCACTCCATTCTGCTGCATCCACCCTCCAGCCTCACTTCTATTGAGAAGTCCTTTCATGACCTTCACCTGTGTCTCAACTTAAAGAAGTCTAAATGCATGTTATTCAGTCATAAAAACAGTATCACATGCCCCCCTAAAATCACCTTTGTTGATGGCTCAGAACTGGATTTGGTCAGCTCCTACAAATACCTTGGTCTCTGGCTGGACCACTCACTTTCTTTCAAGCTCCACATCAATAACCTACAGGCCAAAGTTAAGGCCAGACTGGGGTTCCTTTACCGTAATAAGGCTTCATTCATACACTCTGCCAAACATACCCAGGTGAAGATGACCATACTCCCTGTGTTTGATGATGGTGATGTAATTTATAAAATGGCTCCCAAGTGTGCCCTTAACTATCTGGATGCTCTCCACCACTCAGCCATCCGTTTTGCCACTGGGGCACCTTTTCCCACCCATCACTGTAATCAGTATAAACTGATAGGCTGGCCCTCCCTCCACACCAGGCGACTTCATCATTGGTTCCTACTTATCTACAAGACTCTTCTAAGGAAAACACCTCAATACCTCTCCAACCTTTTACACCTTTCCCACAATAACTACCACCTGAGGTCCAGCGATTTCATTACTCTATCTCTTCCAAAAGACCGCACCGTTTTTGGACAGAATTTATTTCGTTTTGCTGCAGCAAATGATTGGAAATCCCTTCAAAACTCAGTTAAACTTTCAGCCCTCCCATCACTCCGTATGTTTAAACAGAAACTACAACATTCCCTAGTTGACTGTTGCACATACTAACTCCCCTTCTGCTCTCTCCCCATACACTCTAGTAGTTATTTATGCTGTTTTTAACTTTATAGTCTCTTCACCATTGATTGTGAGTCTTTGATTCATCTGTATTGTTTCCTTTTATCTGTTCTTCTTTTTCTTTGTTTTGTCTTTGTTTTTGTCTGTTGTAGCATCTTTCCAGGTCATCATTGTAAATGAGAAGCTGTTCTCAATTGATTTTACTGGGTAAAATAAAGTACTAATGACATAAGGCCCCCGTATTATAACTCAGTAGATTAAAAAAAAAATGTTAGCTTGATGTTCAGTTCCTCATATGTTCATTAATGACTTTGAGTTTGACCTTTAGCTCCTCCACATCCAGAAGAGCCAGCTGAAATGGATCAGACATGTGGTTTGGATGCCTTTCTGGTGAGGTGTTTCGAGTATATCTAACTGGGGATGGGCAGATGGATGGATTCTTACTCACTGATTTAGGTATTTTTTATTCTGACTCAGATTTAATTTCAGGCATGCATAAAGCATTTTCAGGGTCTGGGATGATCTATTGATTGATCAACTGTCACCCCCCCCCCCCTTGTAAAATGTTGAAAATAAATTTCTACATCAACCTGAAGGTATATGCATACATTCTGTAGTTACCCTGTTCCTTCCCTTGGCAGTGACTCATTCCACTCATGTATTCCATTCGTCACCCCCTGTGGGCTCCATGAATAATAAATCTATTTTTTACTGTCATGAAACAAAAGCAAAGGAAGGAAAGTGATCTTGAAAAGTAAGCACATGCTTCCCCCTCTTAACATAACTCATAAAAGTTCTTTTACTTTTACCAATGGCTGCTGTGTATGATGACAGAGTTTTGGCAGGACATTGGACATGGCTTACTTAATAAACAGGAAGCAGTGCATGGCAACCTGAGCAGACAGTGGACACAGATCCTGTAGACAAACACACACTGGCATGAGGTAGCTTTCACAAATGAGTTCAGCAACATAGTTTTAATGCACATTTGAAGAAATGTTCAGGTGGTGAAGGTGAGTTGGCTGCCTGCTTAAACCTCTGGACAGTTTAGACATTCATTCAGATATGTTCACGCTTCTTCCACCTGAACTCTTCTTCAACTTAAACACTGGCTATTAATAAGCACATCATTATAAGCAGACCAGAATGAAATATATTTTTTCAAACTGTTTTCTACGGCAAATAAAGTTATTTTGATGAAACAAGAGAATGCAAGCCTGAGGCCAAGACACATGTGAATGGGCTGAGAAATTCATGCATATGCAGATGCTGTATGACTTAAAAGACAAAAGAAAAAGCTGCAGAGAAACACATGGAAGAAACATGTCAGACTGGAGTTCCTGGTAGAGGCAGAAACGTAACAGATTCAACTTGCAGATCAGATCAGATCAGGTCAGGATATATGCTCATCATAGTGTGGACGTCGCTGCTTTCACGTCCATCAGTGTCAGCCCATAAGTCTTTCATTTCAGGAACAGACCTTGTCCATGCATTAACATCATCCACCTCTGATTACTATAATTTTCTAAACACTTAGTCGAAACAGCAGCATGGTCTATAACTCAGTCCTTGCATCCTTGAACTTGTTATATGTTCATTTAAGCCCATAATTTAATTATTCAAATGAAAAGACAACCAAAAAAAAACCCAGCAAGACCATGAGACCTTAAAGAATCAAAAATGCATCTGTAAAGTTCTGTTTCCTGTTGGTGTTCAGCCAGTGGGTGAAGATGTCAGAGGACAGTACATTGACACATGGACGTATGCTCATTACTAACCCTAACCTTGCTTTAAGAAGCTAGTTAGCATGATTCCTGTGATCAGCAATGACGAGGTAACCAAATGTTTCTAGGACTATAGTTTGAGTTCTTTATTGATTGTGGATTTATCTACCGGTGTCCTCAGCACCACGCCCCCTGTTTGAACATGTAAAATGTTGAAAAAAAAAATCCTAACCTTTATAACCACTCTGTACGTAACTCAAAAGTAATACAGGAGTCATGTAACGCATTGCAAGACAGTAATATTGTAAGGTAAGGAACTACTTTTAAATAACAGTAAGAAATAATCTGTAATGGATTACAGTTTGGAAGTAATTTGCAAAACACTGTTGGTATATTTATTGTTGTGAAACACTTGCACTTGTTTTGAAAAGTGCAAGTAAAGTTTTATCAAGACTATTAATCTTTTTAATCCAGGTGATTAAACAACCAAAATATCCAAAAACATGAGAATCTACTTTATTTGCACTCTGTTAAAGATCTATATAGTGTTTAGTGGACATAAATCTGGCTGCAGGTTGTAAATATCAACATTTTACATGCAGATAATTTTGTTCCTGTTAGCTTTAAGTGGTGGAATTAGTGCTTAGTGGTTGCTCTTACAGGTAACTGAGTATGTCTGTTTTCTGTGTCTTTATACTTCTACTCCACAACATCTCAGGGAAGATTATAATTTTATATGCCCACATTTGTCATATAGCTTGAGTTAATTTAGTTAAAGTTTTCCATCATCTTCCCATCCAGTGAAAATCATGTACCGCCACATAATAAACTGATGCCTCTTTATGAGTTTGGAAATCTCTCCTCCATGTGAAGATGGATAAAGTCTTTTGGATTTGCTGCAAAATACCCTGTCACAAACAACAACTTATAACAACTTTATATAAAATAGTTTAAATGAACTATCAACATCATATATAACAGTAAAACAATGACAGGGACTTCAGCGTTTCAGGACAGCACAACTTTCACCGGAGCATTTTCACAAGTATTATTTAAAGTTATGGCTCTGAATACTTCTACCACTGTCCACTTCCAATGTTTTAGTCATTTCTTACTGGCGTTTTATCTGCCATTGTTCTCTTAATGTGATGCACATCATTGATGGAGAGCTCATCTCGCATCATTTGGAGTCATAACATTTGGCTCATGAGCTGAAGGACGACTAGGCTGTCATCTTCCCCTGGTGAGACTTAGTGATCTATAAGCCACATGTGGTATCACTTTTATCAGGAAAATTTCTGCAACACAGAAATTCTTTTCTGTATTAATGAGGTGCAGTCTTGTCCTCATACGACTGAAACCATGAGTTTGAATCATAAGGATGAACTCTTTCAACCAATCCTTTGCAACTCATTAAAAGTCAGGGCCTTTTTTAGTAAAGGTTATCAAGGAGACTCAAAGGAATCTAACGCCAAGTCTTCATTTCACCTGTCAGTTTGCCTCTACCTCATACCATCACTTCAACATTTTATATTCAGATGCATTTTCATCCACAAATGTTAGGTGGAAGGAGTGGAAAGAACTCTGTAGGTTTCAATATGCAACAATGAACATGTCAGGAAGAAAATCTTTCAGACAAATAGGAAAGGTCAGCTGGAGTCAGAAAGTTCTCTAAGTACTTTTAATTACTGTAGACAAACAAAAAAGGATATTAAGTAGATAAGCTTCACTCAGCACTGAAACCAGGCAATGGTTTCAGTAACTCTGAGTGACCTGCGAGTGTTTTGACCTTATCTCATCAGAAGAATTCATATGATCCAAGACGTGAAGTCTGTTTGAGTACTAGACTGAATTAAACAGACATGATCTGTCTTGCAAAAATACAGCTACTATTTTTATTCCTTTCTGTCCTTCTGTAAAGCAACTATGCTGATCTCCCCAGTATTTGATCCATTACCTTTGGTTCATTTGTCCATTTTGTTGCTGATAAAATTAGTCACACACTTCTCATAAATTTATACTAACAGAATGTTGGTTTAACCTCTTTCTCCCAATATGATATGAACTACAACAGGCTTTGTGTTTTTTGTGGATTTATAGCTCTTTTATCGTCTGACATGACAGCTGTTACTGGCAGGTTTTATCAGTTGTGGCTTTTAGAGAATTCAACACCATCAGCAGTGTTGAAAACACTGCCTCTGACTGAGTTTTAATGTTTCCAGCTGCCTTCGTTTTACATTTATTCCAGAAGTCAGCATCTTTTCAAACCGTTGGTAGAAATGGAAGAAACACCATTGTTCTTATTATGCAGTGAAGAGATATTGTAACTGTTGCAAGCATCACAAGAACCAACAACCTTCTGGGATTTGACTTACTACTGGGTGTATTTAGTTTTAGCTTAATGACTGCAGTTGTGTAGCATATATA
>JAPQRP010000030.1:10441087-10461707 GCA_037367295.1 Apogon hyalosoma | reverse complement strand
TATATATATAATTTTTAATCAAATACATCACACTGTGGAAAATGCCTGAAATTGTTTATATTTCTAACAATCTCTAAAAATATTTAACATTTTATTAAATTACTAATCATTAAAGTAAGCTATTTCAGACCTGTGAGGCCATAAAGTGTTAAAATAGGCTATACCGTATTGTGCAGAAGTCCTAGGTGATAATATCCACACATGCATTTCTCAGTCTCTGTATTTAGATCTAATCTGATATATATACAGCTTCTATAAACCAAAGTGGTCTATTTAGTGTGACCTCCCTTTGCACTAACATGTCTTTAACCCTTTTGTTCAGACAATATGAGATTCGTTGCATTAATTTTCTGGTGTTTTATAACCAGTTTCATTCAATACATGTCAGATGTTTCTAATCGTTTGTGCTGCTTCTTGTCATGGGGTCAGAGGTCAAACTAAATAGTGACTTTAACCTCTGGAATGCCTATAGTTCAGTTTGTTGTGTGTCTTTTAAGGCTGTGCATGTATTTCATGTGTTTTCTTGTATCTGAAGAAAATAAATTGAGAAAGACATATGTATGCCCAGGAAAAACTACAAAGATTAAAGTGGACTAAGACTTTTGTTGTCATATTGATCAATGAACTGAGAAATTTTTTAATATTTAGCAGGGGTTGGAATCATCAGACAATTATAAATGAAAGAAAAAAGATTAATTTGTAATTTAGCAAATCAAATAAGAGGTCTTATTTTAATGTATTAGTGTAATTCCTGATTTTTGCACGATAAGTAAGCAGATTCTATGCAGGATTCAAAGGATCTAGATGCAGAGTTGCAGAGGTCTAATAGGTCTGGAGGTTGGATGTCCTTCATCCCTGATCCTGCTGTTTCCAAGCAACACATCGTTTGTGTGGTCAGAATGAAGAGGCCGATGCAACAGATTCCACAAATCAGCTGCAATGCACAACAGCATGCAACGTTGACCCCAAGTAAAAATAACATATCACCTCGTTCTCTTGTGTTATCATGAGAAAACGGTCACATGACGTCACACGGAGGTGAGATGTGACGGAGGCAACGTTGCAGTCACATTATCTCACAGAGAACCTTAACCCTGGAGGAGATTAATCAGTTTAACGGAGTGACAAAGTCTAAAGTCAAAGCAAAACCTAACCTGTATTTAAAAAAAATAATATATTGAAATATGTGTAGCACCTTCTGAAAGCAATGTGACAAAGTGATTTACTACACAAAGATAATCAATTAATTGGATTCTATAAGTTAAGAACAGAACAAAAAATAATATATGTTTATGTTGTAGTGGTGTTACAGTCCTTTTTACACACCTTTTTTATTAATTGTAAATGAAACAGTCCTCTTTTCCAGTTATTAAATATATATGAACTAATATTTAATGATTGAGCTATCTGCTCAAAGAGTGACGTAACAGGATGATATTGTCATTATACAAAAAAAAAACAAGTAAAGATGAGAAAAAGAAAAAAGGTAATTGTACTGTTTTATCAGTAGTGATCAGCCCCAAGGCATCAATAGAAAACAATTGCTTCCATAGCAGTTTTAATATAACAAACGTGAGCTATTAAGAGGGAAAGAGAGAGAGAGAAAAGAGGCTGAAAAAAGCCAGGAAATGGTGAGTCAGCAAATACTGAGGCGTCTTAAATTAGCCATAGAATGGAATCCAGCCATCATTAAATTTATTATTTTCACCTGTGCATTTCCTTCATGTTGAAATCTGTCACAAGAAATGTCAGCAGTGACACAACACCCAACGGGAAAAGCAGATTTTAAGTAATGACAGTAAAACTTGGGCAAATACTGTGTTTCTAGAAGGTCGGATGTAAACATTTTGAATTAGATGACTGAAGCAGATCTTATTTCATTGTTAACTATTTTCTTAATTAATGGTTGTTCAGTCTAAAAAAAAAAAAAAAGTCCAAATAAAAATTAAAAATAAGTCATTCATTATCTTCATTTCATCGTCATGGAGGAGCAAAGAAAGTTGGACACAGACAATTTTCTATTTGTATCCTTAAAAAAAATGCTCACACTGTTTAATCAATTGTTGAGATAGTTGGTGACTAATTGATTACTTAAATGTTTTCTGTACTTCTAGATGTGATTTAATCAGTGTGGATCATTTTGAGTAAATGAATGAATGACATTAAAAAAAAAAACCCAATACAAACAGCAACTGAAGCAAATGATCACCAGCAAAACAAACAAAGCAAAAGAAGAAATTCATACAATTATATGAAATAAATACTTAATATACTTGAATAAAATGAATAAATAAATGAATTGAAAGATGACAGGCTGTTAAAACTGTCAGTCATTACCATTTTCTGACTTTTATAAATGCATCTACTCAGGTGATAATGGACCGATTCAGCCTTTTTTTTTTGATTGATAGATATCCGAGGTTCACTATTTGCGTCGTGTGTAACTTTCAGCTGTGTTTTCAGGGCTGTGAGAGATTCCCTGAGGCTGCGGTTGCTATTTTGTTGTTGTGTTGACTGTGATGGACAAGTGGGGGAGGTGGCAGTGAGCACTATGGGAATGGTGACCAGGGTCAGCGGGATGTTGCTCTTGAAGCATTAATGGCCCAGTCTCTGCTGACCTCCACGTAACCCAGGAAAGTATTTACAGCCTCCACTTGATCCATGAGCTACAGGCTGTGTGCGTGATGGCTGACTGACCAACTGACTCTAAGGCTCTCGCTTTTCTGAAATACTCGCTAGCTCGAACCCTGGCACAACCCGAGGCCTTCAACAGCTGGTAATGAGCCGCATGTTGTGGGGAGGATGTGAGGTGGAGGTGACACACTGCCATAAGCTGTATTTTTTTATGGGCTGATGCATTACAGCACAGGTGTCAAACTCATTTTAGTTCAGGTGCCACATTTAGCCCAATATGATCTAAAGTGGGCCAGACCAGTAAAATAACAGTGAAAAAGTAAAACTACATTATGTAATTGTTTACGTCTACAAAGTATCCTTTAAATAACATGAACAACCTGAAATTTAAGAAAATGAAGTGCCGTTTTAACAATATTATGGCTCAGTTTATCATTTATACGTGCATTACAACTTAGAGATCACAGTGGATCTACAAATACACACAACATTTAGTAACAGGCAGAATATTATTAACATTCCATTTACTCCTAAGACCTTTCATTTTGTTTGTATTTGTTTTGGGTTATTCACATTTTTGTGAAAGGATAGTTTGTAAATGTTAACATTTTCATGTAATTTTACTTTTACACTAAAACAAAAAAAATTGAAGTTGTCATTATTTATAGGTGATTATGATGGTATTTTACTAGTCCGGCGTACTTTAGATCAAATTGTTCTTTATGTGACCCCTGAGCGAAAATGATTTTTGACATCCTTGACCGTTAACATGCCCAGTGTAATTTTTGCATCTCACAAATTCAGTCTATGGGTTAGGGTTAGTTTTGGCCCGTGGGCCGTATGTTTGACACCCCCGCATTACAGTATGCGTGGGGACAGTTGGTACAGTGACGCAGGGGATCTGAGAGTCATGCTATTGTCAGGCTTCTGTGATATTCAACGCGTAGCCTAGCTAGAAGCCATAAACGTCTTCAATTTGAGTTTGAATTTGGGTGGAGGATGAGTTTACAGGCAGCTGTAAAACACTGAACTTGGTATGTTGAGTAGGAATGGCTTTCCTGTGAAACTGCAGCGCTGGAGGATGCAGTTGTCGAAGGGTTATAAAAAGAGCAGCTGAGGAGTTTCAGTGCAAAAACGCCATTTCCATTTTAGAAGGGAAACTGTGGTCTCCTGTGAGCAGTCACAACAGTTAGGTGTTACCCCCTTAGATATTTAAATTAGAGAATAAACTCACTTTAACCTACAGGGGATTTGTGTTTTGCGGTTGGAATCCAAAAGAAGTTGATGACGATGAACACCCTCAACAGTGCTCAGTGTTTTACAGATGAAAACCATCAGCAGGCATTTCACAGTCAACAGAAAAGACACACAGACTCGGTCTTTTAACAGGAATCTGCTAAAGAGTTGGAATTGTCCAAAGTGCCCTGCATTAGTCTTCTCATTACCTCAGCACACACACAAATGCAAGTAAGCTCAAGACTTGGGAACGAATGTCTTCTGAGGTTATTTTGTACATGAATAAAAATGAAGTCTTTACAATAGGTTGCAGCCAACCATTGATTTTTCTTTTTAAGGTAGTCATAAATACTCACCAGAGACTAACACTGCCTCAGATTAAGAGAGCACTCATTGTGATTAAAGTAGAAGTAACTGTGAAATGCTGTTGATTGGGCTTTTAGTAGAACGGAGAAAAAAATCTTTCAATATTTGGATACTGTGAACACATTTTCTCATTTAGTTTTTCATTTTAAATAATTGGTTTGCTGTGTTTGCAATGTATTTCAGCTTATTAGTACTTGACTGATGTTTTATATTATCCTTTTTTTTTTTTTTTTTGGAGAAGTTATAGCAGATTGAAGCATTAAAGCCCATCTGCTTGAAAACTTGCAGTTAGATGTACATTTTACTAATGAGCCACTGCACTTTGTTTATCTGAACATATAGAGCTTTATTTCATTTGCACAGTGAGAGTGAGGTCCTGAGGATGAAGAGAATGAACAATAATGTCATAAAACATCTGTTGTGAATGGACCTATTGCAGATCCAACTTGCTTAATGGTGAGCTCAGGGTTGTATTCAAAATTATTTTCTTAATCAATGAATTGTTTGGTCTCTAAAATGCCAGAGACTGGTGAAAATGTGAGTCTAAAAGCCAAAATATCATCCTCAAATGTCCTTATTCACAACTGAAGTATATTTACAGTCAGAGGAGAGGAAAGAAAACAGTTATTCACATTTAAGAAGCTGCAATCAGAGACTTTTCTGACTTAAAATAATCATTCATAAGGTGATCAAGTATGTGTAGCTGTTGGTTAATTTGAGTGTAGTTAGTGTCAGCAATAAGGTAAATAAGATTAATTTCACTGTGTCACTTGTGAAATTTTTTGTCTTGTGTTTCATGTTGGTGTAAAATGAGATTAAGAAGAGTTGAGATGAAGATGGTGTCTCCACAGGGAGATATCGTGCTTAGTTTTGGTCTTTGTCCTTTTGTTTTTTTTTTAGTTGTGGATACGATGATTATTATCAGATGGCTGCTACAGTCCTGAGTTTGCACAGTGCAGTACGCTCAGCAGCTCAGTGAGGTAGTAAAACTCTGACCCCTGGTATGATGAAAGGGAAGTTGCTCCTTTGAGCGTGTCAAGCTGCGGTGACGGAGCCCCCGCCCCTCTGACCACAGTGTGACCCCTCGGCCCAGTCGTCCGCCTGGGATTAGCTCAGATAAAGACATACATTCATTAGCCTAACATAACACACACTGATGAAAGCTGTACGGAGAAGTCATGGAGGCTGTAAAAAGCGTGGCCCTCACCCCGTTCGGACAGGTCGCCGTTTGATCTGTCGACCTTTTATTCCCACTGTAGCATTTAATAAATCCTCCAGGAAGGTATTCCAACTTCTCCCCTGTTTTGGCACAGTTTAACCTGTGTAGTTTCCGTAGCTTTAGATGCAGTTTCATGTTGGAATGACAGTGTTTGTGAAGAACAGATTATCCTTCTCCATGTTGCCAGATATCGTTTATTTTCTGTCAAGGTTTGATCCATACCACAACATGATGTGTCACTGTTTTTTTTAAAAAAAAAAAAAAAAAGATCTGGGGAACCTATGGTCATCCACCCACCCCCTAAAAAACCCCAACCTCCCCTACAACTACTTGTTCCATTACATTTTTCCATGGAGATGGATTAAATACATAACATGTTTCTTTATTCTCCTTAACGATTGGCAAAAGCATCTGCTGATCGAAAATATTTAATAACTTCTGATCCACTAATCTGATCAATGCATGTAAATGATTCAGGTAAAATGCAGCTTCTCACTTTTTCATGGTCACCAGATATGATCCATTTGGACATTTAGAGTCTCTGTAGTTACCGTGGAAATGCCATCCTCTTCTACAACATTGATTCACTAGTAAAACCCATGGAGTTGGATCAGTGACAGTGGATGCAGATGTTTGTTATATCCCCGAACGGAGTTTTGGGGATATTATGTTTTTGGTCCGACCACCGCCGCCGGCTCCGCCGCTGCTGGATATCCTTCGTGTTAATGCGATAACTTGAAAAATATTAGGTTTAGAAATTCCAAATTTTCCATATCAATCAATATCATGGAAAGGAAGAACTGATTCGATTTTGGATGGTTTACCATTTCTAGATTGCCCACAAGGGGCCACTCAAAAGTTTAAAATCACTAAACACTCTTGTTCATATCTCTGGAACTATTTGTCTGATTGACTTCAAATCAAGTGCAAATGAAAGGTCATGACCTGGTGATGCCTCACATCATGACCTCATAGCTGTCTGGTTAAGGATTGGGGGCGTTCAGGGATATACCCCGACGGCTAGTTTTGTCTGGTTAAGGAAAGGTTATAGAGGTTAGGGTTGGAGGTTTTTTTGTTCCTTCATCTTCAGCTCCAGACTCCTCTACTGGTTTCATTTCTTTGTTGACTGTTACTGTAGGTAAGTAGGTAGCTTCAATTTAACAGGATATGTTAAGCCTGAAATACTACAACTAAAACTAGCAGTGAAATTAAATTTGTCATTTTCAAAAACTGTTTAAAAACTACGATGTAACATAAACCGAAAAACAATAGAGATGCAGATGAAACCAATTTTATTTTAACTTGATTTGTTAATAGTTTGTGATGGACAAGAATAAAATACGAGACCGTAATAATATTTTTTTCATGTAATCTTTTATCCCACATTGTTCATCTTTTAAATTAAGGCTTTATTCATAATGTATACATATAATTCATAGTACCTCAAAAATCTAAAGCGAAATAAGTAAAACACTTGTAAAAGCACTTTGAACTAAAACTATGATTTAAAAAACTAAAAATCAAACCAGTGAAAACTATAATGACTCTGTCATGATTGTCATACATGTTATTTTTATTGTTAGAATAAAGTCATGCACATAATAATCAGCACTACAGTCCAGGCAGAGCTGAACACCTTTAATTATTTCATGCACCTCAACTGTAGATGAATCTTGTTTTATTTTCTGTTTAGTCTCTGTTTAGTTTTGGCAGTTTCACAAATTGACTCCTCACATGAATGTCATTTATTTGAAGCCAAAACTTATAAAGTGCTTATTGTTCTTCAGTTTCTCAGAAACTTATGGAAAAAATCTGAAGAACGTAAGCAGCAAAGTGAAACAAAAAGGTGAAAGGAAAAAAGTGTGTCTTTGAGATCATATTGTAAAACTCTGAATTTATTATGTAAAATTGAGTGTTTTAGGGCTTAATTTTATACCACGCGGCTTTCAAACAGCATCTCTTTTGTGCTGCTGCTAGTGTTGTGATGATCTTTTAGAAGTTTTAAAAGTCTTGTCTGGTTTCGAGGGGGGCGATCCTCTTCGGCCCAGCTGATCAGACGGCATGAGGCCTCTGCTGGTCAAAACCAGCGCTCGTGCACCCACATCTCAGCCTGTGAACTTGGCGCTGGGAGGCACTACCGTGGGCTGGGCATTTGACATCCAGAAGCAGAGGGGAGGACAGAACAGACATTGTGCTGCGCTGTGTTACACGTGAGGTCAAGGGTCAGGTGTAGAGGTCAAAGGGATGACTGTGGAGCAGCCTGTGAAGCCAACACTTGAGTTCCTTCACAATCTGTCATTTGCAATATCCACCACGAAGCGCTGAGAGACGCTGAGCCGGGCTAATCAGGACACAGGCTTTTATTCTGGGGAAAAAAAAAGACCATGTACAAGTATTTACACTGGTTATTTGAAGGCCCAGTGTTTGATTTATAGTTTACCTGTGGGACTCAATATTCCACATAATATCATATATATCCAGGTAATTGGTCATTTCATATCCAGGTAATGATGCATAATATAAAATGGCCCATTTTATTCAACTTCAGTGCATCAATAACCACATAGATTACAATTTTGATTATATATGCGAAAAATGAGGTTTTTACTTATATGTTATTGTTTCTCTTCTTTTACTTACAAGCTCTGCAAATTTTCCATTAAGCACATAACAAGATATGAAGTATTAATGTATGAAATATTTAAAAACACACTTAAACTTAAAGACCATGGCTGCAAATTATATAAATAAAAGGCCAAAAATATAAAAACTAAATCTATAATGCTTTTTTTTTTTTTCTTAACACCGCAAACTGATTGAATTGTAGGTTGACATATGGATATTTAAGTTTCAAACAGCATAGTAACACAGTACGAGTTGCCGTGTATAAATGTCTTGGAAATGTACTGTTTCTGACTTTTGGACACAGACAACTTGAACTAAGCCAAAGTACACTGACAGTCATTAGAAACTTTGAGGCAACAATTAGTTTTTTTTATTTGTATTTAGTTTTTTGTGCAACAGACAATTACACTGACATATCAACAATGGGGAAAAAAAAAAAAAAACAACAACCTTGAAACAATAACTTAATTCTGCTGGAATACCACCAGATCTGGGTGCTGCTGCAGGAGCAGGATAATGTGTGGCTGTATGATCTGGTCAATACAGCGACGAACAGTCATTTTTCCATCCACAACCACTAGAAGTGTTCTTTGGTGACAAGAAATTCCTGCTCACACTATCACACTGGCACTGGGATGAAGACTCTGCTCATGAATACAGCACTCCTCATAAAGTTCGCCATATCAACGCCACACATGTTCCCAACCATCCAGGTGATCCAGACAAAATCTGCTCTTGTCTGAGAACAGCACACCAGCCCAGCACTGATGGGTCCTCCCCAGGTGGTGTCCGGTCCATCTCTGCTGCGTTTGTTGTTGCTCTCTTGTAAGGACATTGCTCCAGAAAGGCCTTTGGGCTTGGTGGTTGGTGCAAAGCTGGCGATGCACAGTTGGTGATGCACAGTTTTGTCGATAACCCAGGGGGCGTGTCTGCTAGATGTCTCAGGTGCTGTGTGACTGGCGGGGCGAAGCCAATCCCTTAGGTGCTGCAACTGGATACGGCGATCTTGGTCGGGTGTGGTGACTCTTTCGTGGCCTGGGTGTGGTCTGACCACAGTGCCCATGTTGTTGTGCTGGTCCACCAGATTTCAGATTTTGGGTTGTGTTCAGCCTGTACGCCTTGCCACCTCACTCTGTCGGTAAACCAGCCTGCACCATCCCCAAGGCCCTCAGACGTTCTTCATGTGACAGTTGTGGCATTTTGACATGCACTAGAATAACACTGGTGGCCTTTTTAGACCCTATATAAAGACTTCCCAAGCCACTCCTCAAAGTGTACAGATTCGTAGTGTTTATTGGTCAAAATGCATTTGGTCCACTTTTCCAAAGAGACCTCCAGATGTACAATGAAGTGTGACCAAGAGGCAACTCATCAATATCTCAAGCAGTTAGGGCTGCACGATTTTGGCAAAAAATAAAATCTTGATTTATTTATTTTATTTTTTCCCCCTCTAAAAACTCGATTTTCAATTTCAATTTTTGGGTAAAACTACAAAAGACAACAGAGGTCGACATGTTGCTTTTATGAGCAGCCTGCAATGCAAGGCACTGCTCCGTACCAGAAGTGATACCAATGTAAGTCAGTGACAGGCATCAGTCGTGCGTGCGTGCACCACGTAATATGAGTGATCCCCATGGGTTATATTCAAATTGGGGGATCCGTGCATGGAAGAGACCAACCCAGGACATGCTGGAGGGATTGCATCTCTGGGCTGGCCTGGGAATGCTGTGGGATTCCCCTGGAGCTGGTGGATGTGTCTGGGGAGAGGGCTGTCTGGGCTACTCTGCTGAGGCTGCTGCCCCCGCAACCTGGACCTGAATTGGAAGAAGGTACGGTACGAATCCTTGCGTGGACAACATAAGATGAGTGATCCCCATGCAGTTATATTTGAATTGGGGATCTATGTGTAAAACCACATTGGTATTACTACTGCGGACCCATCACAGATTTAAGGCTGTGGTCATTACACGGACTTCTGTGAAAGACTGCTCTCACAGAAAGGAGGAGGCGCCTACAGTGGGCGCAGTAGGCACAAGAGAGATGAAATCGATTTGATGATTTCCCTTTTTTAAAAATCCTCCTAATTTAAAAATTTGATTTAAATTTAAAATTGATTAATTGCGCAACCCTAGAAGCAGTCACACACAAAGGGATCAAACAAAACAGATTGTATCAACTCCTCTTCCCCACTTACCCAGATATACCAAATTTGGTACCTCAAAGTTTTCAGTGACTGTCGGTGTAATGCATAGGTGAATACATAAATTGCTTAATAACTCAGTCTGTCGCTGAATATCAGATTCAGGGAAATTCCTAAATGCATCTGGGTTAGGGTTAGAGTTTTGTAGTTTGTGTCATGTTCAGCTGAACTGTACATGCCTATCCACTTCAGGCCCAAAACCTGCTGATAGTGATAGTTTGTAAAATATCCTGTTGGCACAGAATGTATTCATATTTAATTGCAATATGAAATAATACACTGATCTGAAATGTTTAATAACTGCTAACCACTAATCCTATCAATGCATGTAAATATTTCAGGTAAAATGCAGTTTTTCATCTTTTCATGGTCATTAGATATCAGGTCATTTGGCGGTTCAGAGTGAATGTGGAAACACTGATCTACAACATTAACTGACCAGTGAACCCACGGAGTTCGATAAGTGACAGTGCTTGTAGATGCTTGTTTTTATGTTCAGGTAGTGATATATTTTGCTGAAAAAGACAAATTTTCTTCATTTTTCTCAGTTTTGATAAAATAACCTTCAAATTTACTGAATTTTTATGAACGTCTACATGATCAGTGAATTAATAGGAAAATACCTGATTTTAACGGAAAAATGCAGAATGTAGAAGGTAATATTATAATGAATAGTGATAAATTAGTAAGAAAAGGTTCAATGTAGAGGAAAAAAATGCATGGAAAAAAATCTGTACAAAGCATAGAACGCTACATTGTAGTGTGAAATAATACACGTTTTCTTCTGCTGTGTAGTCGTAGTTGAAATCCGATTGATGCAGCGGTGACCACACTCCTGCAGCTCAGTGATCTCAAAACAGTGAAACTTCCCCCTTCTCCTCTTGGTTCTAAGCCCATCTGCTTGTTGAAGGCGGTCTGCGGTGGATCCAGGAGGACTGAAGCTCCTTACTGTCATGGTTGGCTGTCTCTGCTGGGGGGGGGGCAGGGTTGGCCTGTGCACTGCCTGAGGGGTAGAAACAGTCTTTTCAGCCAGCACAGGATTCATCCTGTCTTACCACAGAGTGAAAACAATGATCTATCTGTGGCTGCTGTTTCCTCTCATCCATCTTACAGTGGGGAGAGGTGATGGATTGATTGACTGACTGATGATTGATTGTTTGAGCAGAGAGCTGATGCCACACGGTTCACTCCTGTTTTTACTTCAAATGTAATTTCACATATCGTTTCCCGTTTGTGCTGTCTTCATTATGTTTCCTTGTATTATTATTTTCTGAAGAAATCACACAACTCTTTTTTTTTTTTTCAGCCAAACATCATTTAACTCAACAAAACTGACATTTCTCCAAATACTTCATATTGAGATGGATATGATGAGTGGATGTGACTAAAAAGAAGTTGTTGCTTATTACATCACATTTATCAAAACTGGATGGTGTCTTCTCCCACTGTTGGAAAAGGCTGTCAGTGAACACAGCACCAGATGTTTTCAATATGACTAAACAAAGGTCTTGAACCAGGCTATAAGCTTTCATTCTCTGGAACAGAGATGTGCTTGTATCTTTGAAGAAGAAAAAAGACACATTTGATAAAGATAATGAAGATATCTTGATACTCGAACAAATAAAACCAAAACTATTTTGCACTTTCATTTAGGAAGAAACATAAAAGTCAGGTTAAAATGTTAATTGTGAAGGCTGAGCAACTGAGCTGAACCTTTAAAAATACAATTACATCATGTTGATGCAAAAAGGGATATTACTACAAAGTCTGTTTGTAGTTTCCAGATAAAAATAAGTTTATTAAGAAATGATAACATGTCAATACATGGACAAATAAAACTAAAGCTATGTACATTTTCAGTTTATAATTAGAAAATAGCTGTGATATTCAGTCTGGTTGAGCAAAGCTAAATTTATAGGTTGTTAAATTAAAGACTATTTTCATGTTGATATAAAAACCATCACTTGTTGGAAAATATGAAGAATATAAAAATAGGAAGGTATATTGATACCCCAACAATTAAATTGCATGGCTAAGTATATCTAAATATCATGGATTATCTTTAATTTATTGCAGAGAATAAAATACTTCATAAGTGTTTTTAAGAGATTTGTAAAATAATATAAGTTTAATAAAATAATGGTGTTTGTGAGGCTAACTGTGCAGATCTACCTGCTAAATAAAAGAAAAAAATGACTTGTGTTGGCAGAAAGCTGCTGCAGCTCAGTTAAAGACGTGTGGAATATCCTGTTAATGGGTTTATTCACAGTAACAGTTAGGGTCCGTGGGGGATCAGTGGTTCAAAGAAACAGTTTGACCTCTTTAAATCTTCAGTGGATGTACAAACAGTAGATTCCTTTGGCATCTTATTGCAGCCACTAAACCGACTCAGTGACTGTTCATTCTACATCTTTGTCATCTTTTTTCCCCTGTTCTGCCCATATTTTTTTTCCAACCAGGCCCCCTTGGTCTCGGCTGTTTGGTTTGTAGTGTTGAGATAAAAGCTGCGCTGGCCCAGAGCCGGCCGGGCTGCCAGGTAGAGTCCAACCTACTCAGATAACAGGCTGGCGTTGCCCTCCGCTGACCATGCGGAACCCCAGCCATCTGGGACAGAGGACCAGGGACAGTGATGGACCAGTACATGAAAGTTAGAGAGGGATCCCAAGGCAGGGTTAATGGCTTCAGGTTGAGAACTTCAGAGGGAGCAGGACTTATTGTACATTCAATATCTACTGCATGTAAATCACAGGCGAAGCCCCCACAGTATGGCCCCATAGTCCAGCCATATGGCACTGAATAGTGAGGAATGTCAATACGGCTGCTTTGTGTAGTTCCATTAGTGTTCGGTTGGTTATTTATCCACCACAGGGTTCTGTACAGGGGAAGCATCTACAATTACCTATTGTTATTGTAAGGATTTACCTAATTTTGTTAGTAACTGTTTGATTCATTTACTTTTTTTTAACATAAAAGTTCAGTGAATCTTTTGTTAATTTGTACTATACGCTATTTTTCTCTTGGGCTGGGTAGATTTGGGCGATAAAATGATAACGATATATACTGCGATATAACTTTCCTTGATAGAAATATGAGACATGCTTGATATAATTTTGATAGAATTCATCCGTTTCTGTTTCGACAGACATAATAACAGCCAATCATAATTAAGTAGTGCCGCACTGAATCAATCACGCTAGAGCCACGGCAAGTTAGGTTGACGCCCACAGCACAGGCGGAATAGCAGCCGCAGCACAGACGCTAATGTTTAGGCTACAGCCGAAGGTAATGACTGTTCTGGAGAAAAGGAGACTGAGAACTGGAGCGACTGGGTTACTGAAAAGTGACGTACGAACCGTTTCGGTTTGGGCCTTTCAGTACAATACGAAGATACATGTAGACTGTGAAGAACGCAAACACTCACTGCAGTAAAGTTGGCAAGAGATTCACAGATTCACACTTCGTGGCTCAATAGATCATCGATTAATAATCATTGAGACACAAATGACGGCTCTATGCAGCTTTGGTAACACAGAAGAAACTACAACCCCGTTTTTATCCAAACAAACGGTCCTTGACCATCAGTAGATGGCATTACCTCAATGTAGAGCCAGTTAGTGAGCGAAGGTTTAGGGACCGTCTGAAAAGTGGTGACTGGAAAATTTATACATTTTTAAAATTCAATAACTTTGCTTCTATTCAGTGAAATGGCACCAGATTTATCTGACACACACACGAACCCCTTCTGCACATGCTACACCACTCAGATTGGACAAATATCAGACACAGATTAGTGAAAATATAACATGAGGTACATCTGTATTTAAATGGGCCTATATAGTGTCACCAAATAATGCATTGTTTGCTTATTTGTCTAAGAGTTTGTTTACATATTTACAGGGGAAAATAATATAAATAAATAAATTGGGGAAAAAAAAAATGTATGTGTGTATGTATGTATATATATATATATATATATATATATATATTCCCCATACATACATAGACACACTCATCCATTTTATTGCCTTTACACACAAACCTTGAAGCGGAACGCACACAATATGTACCTGTTTTTTTTTTCTCTGAAACAGTTGTATAATGTTCTTCATCTGTCATGTTCAACCTCTGACAAAAAATAAATCATATTTAAATCAAAAATAACCTTCTGATGTCTTCACAACTATCTTATTAGTAACAGAAAGTTTAAGCTTGAGAAATAATAGTGGTTTGATTTATATCTTGATATATATCTATCAGCTGATATGAAAAAAATTGTGATATGATCTTTTCCATATCGCCCAGCCCTATTTTTCTCATGCAGTCGTACCAGTTAAACATGTTAAGTCTAAATACATGAGCAACAGGTTTGTTTTCCAGTTTTAGTACTGGAAGCATATAAAATGAAGTCATAAATGATGAACAGATTGTTGAGTTTCTTACTTCAGGTTTCCATTTCTGATGGGATGATTTCAAACTATGAAAACTGGTGCAATTGCTGTTCTTATTATTATCTTTTCTTTTCAATTTGGTGAATTTTGTAGGGTGATATTTCCCCATCCAAACTGAAAATGTGAGAGTTGCATTACGTGTGCAAGACAAAGGAAAATAATAAGGTATTAATTTGCCAACCTGCAAATAATTGCTAATCTAATTTGCATAAATTAATTAATGAGCAAAAACAGTAAATTTGTGGTAATTTTTATGCAATTTTGTACTGATGAACTTTGGAATTTAGATGTTCAATACAAATAATGTGGCACCTAACAGTTACATTATGTTTGGGATTTTTTAAAATTTTTGGTCACATGTTATATTAAAGCAGATTAAGTGACTATCGTAACCTGAGAGTTCAAGACAACACGTGTTGTCTGTACAAGATACTTGCTCAGACCAAAGAGCCAAATGAGTCAAAAGACATGCTAGGTGGATGTACCATGAATTGGTGATTAGCAGAGTGAAAACATATGTTTCTCTTGCAAATCTTATTCTCCACTCAGCCTGCTTGGAGGTGTGGTGTATAGTGAAGGTCTGGTACAGTAATGAGCCACTCATGGTAGGTACCATATTGAGCAAGCATGGCATATCTCTATCTACAAGAAACGAGACAGAAGGGACCTGAGACGGTATGTTATTTTGATGGGGAACTGATTGCACCGGAGGTTGCAGAGGTTTTAGAGGTGAAAGGTTAAAGATGCAGCCTTCCTTTGTCAACACACAATGGGCCACAGCGGAGCAGGCTCCGTCTGTATTGGCTGCTGCTCGAAGCCTTCTCAGCCTCGGGCTATAATGGTCAATAAGCAGCCATGAGGATTAGCAACAGAGACCACACTGGAGAGAACCATTCTTCTCCACCACCACTCCATTATCAGCAGGCACTGCAGCCTTGGAGTATGGACTGAAACAAGACTTAATCCAGATCATAGAAATGCTACTATTAGAGGCCAAGCACTGGCTGAAAGCAAATTGGAAAATGTTACGTGGGAAGACTGGAAGGTCAATATTCTTTCTGTGTTTCTTTGTAAAGCTCATGGCCTTTTGTATACAGACCATTATTGGGGAAGGACATTTTCTAAGGCATATTGTGACATTTGGATTCGTATGTAGAGGGTGTCCACAAAGTCTCTTTACAATTTAAAACATTTCTCACACAAGCAATTGATGAGATCTGTTAATCAGATTTGTTCTGTGTACTCAGTGGTCATCAAAGTTTTTAATCACATTGTGGGATTACGATCAATCGAATCATTGGTCCATTTTTCTTTGAGAGATCAATTACTACAAATGTTTACCTTGACCTTTTGAATGAATATGTGGCACCACCACTGGATGGCCTTCAACCAACCATCATTTTTGAGTAAGATGGTGCATCACCACATTGGGGACTGCATGTGGGTGGGTTCCTAATAGAGCCCGACCGATATGGGATTTTTGGGGCCGATACTGATATTGGGGGCTAAAAAAACCGATATCCAATATTGGCCGATAACCGATATATTGGCCAATATATGAAATAAGAACATCGATCTAAAAAGGATATAATAATCTTATAGTAGATAATTGTGGACATGTGGATTAACAGTTGCATAAATCTGTATCTCACAAAGATAATTGACCCAACTTTCAAATGCTGTATAATAATCTAATATCAGACAAGTATGTGACCTGTGGAACCACAGCTCGTAGATGGAGTTTTTATGCTGGGGAGAGCAGACTTTTGAAAAAGATGTGAGTCTATATTTTATTAGTAGTGACATAAAAATAGTTTGGTAAATCATTCTTTAAAATGTAAGCAACACCTGCCTTTTATGAGTCCAACTACAAAGCAAGCTATGGAATCACAAAAAGAATTAGAGCAACAAATATTACTGATCACAAATTATGTTTTCCCTCAAAAATTTGGATGTGTCTGCCTCATGGCACTACAACTTCCCATGTGGACTAAGGATTAAACTGAGCATGTGCAGAGTGAATTAGGTGAGTCTAAAGTTGTTCCTGATTGAAGCAATTGTAAGTGTTATAACTGACCCATGTTCCAACTGTCCCCGGTCTCCCCTACACTATTAATACCCAGGTGTGCCTGCAGAATGAAAATGTGAGGTAGACAGGAAGCGCATGGATGTGTGTGTGTGTGGGTGAATAGTTCATAAGCGGTCCAACAGCACAGGGTGGTAGTGGTCCATGATTTTTGGAGCGGGGAGATTAGCGGTCCATCCTTGTTGGAGCGCGGGGGGGTAGTGGTCTGTGATTCTGTTATTGTGTGTGTGTGTGTGTGTGGGTGGGTGATTGTCAAAGCAGAAGACAAAGTGAAACCGACGAGCTTTACTATTCCTCTAATTCTCTGGGCAGCACACACACACACACACACACACAGGAGCAGCGAGCGACAAAATCTCTACAGCAAAAAAAGTGAATAAATCGGCTACATATTGGCCGATGTTGATTAATCGGTGATAGGCTATAATCGGCCCGTCGGGCTCTATTGTCTAATCTTTCTCATCAACTCCATGTCTGACCATTTAGTACTGGGGTCCTGTACCCATCCATAAAACTTTTGTCTGATGCATTTTTGAAATTTTCAGTCCAAATGAGAGACCTGGGTTTGGGTCTCTGAGGGTCTGCAACAGCTGTCATACACTGCAGCACTGAGTAGCGCAAACACACAGATATCCTAGAAACAGCGCCTGGTGTTCACCAACTAAAAGGGAAAGTGGACACTTCACCAGCAGACATCGAGCATCAACTCTTTTACATATTCAGTTGAAAACGTGTGATCTGCCTCAAAATGTAAGGAAAGTCTATCAAGTACAGGCCAAAAAATGAACAGTTGGATGTTAAGTTTACAGATCATCTACAGAACATCAAAATTTATGACAGTGATCAGTTCATAACTATGCTTTTTTACATTTAATACTACATTAAGAATGTCATCTTCAAAGACACATTTCTGATGTACACTGACACAAAGAAGAAAACATATTCCCATGTTTTAAAATGCAGGTGGAATTTCACAGCCATTCAACTCAGAAAGGATTATCTGCTAATAGTTATCTTATATGCACTAATATATAGTTTAATTAACATTAACATCTGTGTTGGACATTGGTCACAGTGCGCCGGTATGACATGAATTAGGATGCCATTTGATCAATTGTAATATAATACCATTTAAAAAAATAATAATAATATAAAAAAAAAAATCTCACTGTGTAAAGAACACACTTCCACATGCACAGTCAATGTAGTGAAAGCATTTTTTAGTTGAATCAAATTGTTGATTTGTAGCACACTGGACTAGTAGTTGTCATATTTAACCTGTTACGTATATTTACATGAATCACTCAACATGTGTCAGCACTAATATGTAGAGGGACACATGACACAAACAACAGGGATTACTAGTGAATATGCTAACATCTGCGCTAGCTAACAAGTACCCAGGCATTGTACATAAAATAAGTTCATAAACGAAAGAACACTGCAACAACCAAGAGCATCATCATCAAGAGCACAAATCCACTGAAATATATAGATTATTGAGAATTTATCCGTGCTGGCTCTTCCATTGTAAACAGCTGTGAACTGAAGGCATGGATGGCTTATGCTTACAGTTACCAGCAGTACCTAACTGAAGATTTGTTTGTGTGGTAGTGCCATGATGTTTCTCGCGAGACACAAGATCTTGGACAAGATCTAGGCTCCTGGGATGGTACTAAGAAGTTGCAAGTGGCATATTCGGCCCTAGAGGCACAAGTGGGTGGACGGAGAGCTTCCATTCAACCTATAACAAGCCATTTAACCATCACAATTAATCTGAAACTGTTTAATTAAGGTAAAACTATTGTCTAGTTCCCCTTTAAGGGTTTACTTCATTGTGAAACTGCTGCTAAAAATGTTGATGACAATTTGTCAAGCTTCTTCTTTAGACATTCTGTTCCTGAGAATCACATGGACATATGGAGAGACAGACAAACTGAAAACATAATGTCTCTCCCATAAAACTATAATATCAGTGCTTACCCTACTGGGAAGACAAGAAGACACATGGGGCAACTCTGGAGCCTTCCTCCTTTTCCTCCCTCTTCAATGTCCTGCTGAGAAGCCCTGGTCTGCTTTACATGAGGCTGCCTAGTCTCGTTTTCTGCCGTCCTTCCCTTTCCTACATCCACACATGATGGTCCCTCTGATGATGGTGCCCCCCCTTGGCTGTGGAATGTGGGCTTGGTAGGATGGGTTTGCCCACAGTTAGTAGACGGCACTCTGCTGGAGAGGTTGAGCATGGGTTTGGCCTGCACTGACAAGTCCAGCTGAGGGAAGGAGACACTCACAGGATCTGAGGTTGATGGAACCCTGGAAGAAAGTGGAGGGGGTTCGGGGAAGGGAGCCACGTCTTCACTGAGGTCACACCATAAGTGTTCACCTGGGATTTGTGGCCAGTGTCTCTGAAGGAACATGAAAATAAAGAAAAACCTTGAAGCACCTTATGCAAGTTGAAAATCAGGATGCACAAATATCAACCGATAAGAGCATGATTTGACCAACGGCCAATTCTGATAATGATGTTTGTTGTTAGTGTATTTTTCTGTTGTTGTCTCGAACAATGGCTAATCAACCTCTATGTCTGTCTCCATAGGATCTCCTAGAAGCTAATATTCCATCCCCAACTCACAGGCTTATCCTGTATGTAGAGTAGGCAGTGGAGTGCACTGTTTTGGCAGTGGATACACAGTACATTAATGTTGCAACGATTGTTCCCAACATGTCTTTTAGCAACACATAATAGTTCAGCAGCTGTGGCCTACAGGGCTGGAGAGTTGGCTTGAGACTGAAGGGTCGCCAGTTCGAATCCACGGGCTGGCAGAAAAAGTTGTTGGTTGATGTGCAAGCCACCTAACTCCCCAGGCACCTGCTATGGCAAGCCCACTGTTCCTAGTTTGCAGTGTGTGGTATGTTCCTGCATGTTCTAGAGATGGGTTAGAAGTAAAGGTTGAATTTCAGTATGTGGTAAAATGTACTGTATACTGACAATAAAGGATCTTAATCTTTATCATGTAGTATTGTTTTATCAGCCAGCCCTATTTCAGTAAAAGGCTTTGAACTATCCTTCCCAATCTAATGGAAAGAAAAGCAAAAATCATGGGGTTTTCTAAGTTGTTTTTTTTTTTTTAAACAAGGGGTTCCTACAGATTTCTACAAGTTAAATTGAAGACTTTTTAAGAACTTTTTAAGACTACTTAGAACAGAATTTAATGCCCACTTCACAGCCTATTTCACAGCCATATTGGCAAAAATTTGTGGCTTCCAAAATTTAGGAAAACTCATGTCAACCAGGTCAAGAATGATCTTTTCTCCATCCAGACATTATTAAATTTATACTTCCTCATGCTTACTTTTCGCTTGTGAGCCGTCCTTTAAAGTTCCTAAAGTCTGCTTTCTTGGGTGATGCAGCATGACGAACAGCTGCACATGTGTTGGGCTGAATTTTCTATGATCATTTCTCACCGGGGGCTGCAAAGTTAGCGATAATTGGTTCCTAATTTCAGTACAAATTGTCAAGACTAACGTTACTTTCTTTGCAGCTTGGACATTTCCCAGACACATTTAAATACAATACAGCAAACAAATTTATTCTAACATAACTTAAGGCCTACCATATCAAATTTAATACCTTTTAAAGACTTTTTTAAGGTATTAAATGCAGATTTGTAAATTCGAGACTTTTAAGACTTTTTAAGACCCCGTAGGAACCCTGTAACAGCAGAAACAATGTACACTGCGTTCCAAATTATTATGCAAATGATGTTTTTGTTTGATTTTCCAAAATACTTGATGCAAATGACGAT
>JAPQRP010000030.1:10409503-10429815 GCA_037367295.1 Apogon hyalosoma | reverse complement strand
AAGAGCTAGGTCTTCAAACATGGGTTCATTTGAATCCTAGGAACCATGGCTACATTTTTGGAAAAGATCATTTGCCTCCTATGTATTGTTTGGCTGGGAGAGTGAGTTATTAAGAAAATTTTCAGGTAAATTTTCACTGCTGTTCCAGTCTAGCGATGACATCACCCACTGAAAACAAGGCAGATTTTGACTCAACCAGGGGGGTTTTAAGACTTGCCCATTGAAAATGGTAAACCCCATCCTCATACCAACAAAAATGCCTGCGTTTTAAAGTTTAAATTAAGTCTGTAAGTCGAAGTATGGTGAAGCAGGAGCAGTGCCAAAACAGGCAACTTTTTTGTTTCTCCCATTAAGAATGAATGGGGTTTTTCATTGCAATTCTGTGTGAAAACCGCAAGTGATATCATTACCACAATAATCACCAATAATCTGTGGGCCAAGCCAAACATTTCTGTTTAGACCGAATAATTTTATGACAAATCGTATGGGAATGGTAGCCATTTGAAAATGGCCCAATTCATTTTGGATGGCGATTTTCTTTCCACTGGTTTTTCGCACTTTTTTTTTTCACACATCTTTTGAGACCAGACTGCACATTTTTTCAATGTGGTGCAGTGGATAGCACTCGTGCCTCACAGCAAGAAGGGGACCTTTCTGTGTGGAATTTGCATGTTCTCCCCGTGTCTGCGTGGGTTCTCTCCAGATTCTCCGGCTTCCTCCCACCATCCAAAGACATGCACTGATAGGTTGATTGGTTAATCTAAAATGCCCATAGGTGTGAATGTGAGAGTGAATGTTTGTCTCTATATGTCGGCCCTACGATGAACTGGCAAAATGTCCAGGGTGAACCCCATCTTCACCCATATGTAGCTGGGATAGGCTCCAAGCGACCCCCATGACCCTAGTGAGGATAAAGCGGGTTCAGAAAATGAATGAATGAATGTTTTGGTGTATTTCCAGTGGTGTGGGCTGCTTTTTTTTTCCCAAAGTTTTTTGTATAATAAGTCATGAGAAGAATAATAAATATGACGAACAATAGTCCCCTATGCCTTGCATTACATGCAAGCACACAGGGAATTAGCTGTTCAACAGCAGGAGCCTTTGAAGGCTTCTACAGAGTCGGACATACTGTGTACATGTGAGTGGCACATACTCTGCACGCACTGTCCGGACGTTGGAGGTTTCAGTGGAGTGTACCAATTTCACATTCAAAAACAGGTTCATGTGTGCGGATGTCAACGGAGTCAAGTACGCCTGACTCTGCTGGGGCCAAGTCTTAAGTTATGATAGACTTCGTGCCATTTCAAGTTTCACTTTCACTGCGCATACTCATTATGGGGTTTGTAAACCCCCCCGATTCCATGATCTGTCTTCTTTGTCGGATCATTGATACGTTCTAATCCTTCATGATCTAATATCGTCATATCACACGCGCCTAATTATATCCCCGAACGCAGTTTCTGGGATATTGTGTTTTTGGTCCAACCGCTACTGTCATTGAGAGGAAGAACTGATTCGATTTTGGACGATTTACCATTTCTAGATTGGCCACAAGGGGCCGTTCAAAAGTTTAAAATCACTAAACACTCTTTTGTTCATATCTCTGGAACTATTTGTCGGATTGACTTCAAATCAAGTGCAAATGAAAGGTCATGGCCTGGGGATGCCTTACATTGTGACATCATAGCTGTCTGGTTAAGGATTGGGGGCGTTCGGGGATATACCCCTAGTCGTTGCTTCCGATGGCTAGTTTTGTCTAGTTTAAAGATAATGTGTTGAATGATTGTAAGACAGAACAATAGTAACATTTCTTTGTTAAAACTAGGGTAAAAAAACAAAACAGAGTAACACTAATACCAGGAATGGCCAAGAATTTTGCAGTCACTGCATTCCTACTATTTTCATGTAGTAGACAATGGAAGCTGTTTTGACTCTATGATGCTGCAGTTTTGATGGTTTTGTGTTGGTGCTCATGCGGTTTTGGTCTACATATACCCTACTTAAAGGAGTGATATTTTGCTTTTTTTTAAACATGGAATTATGCATTTTAAAACACTTCCATGTGGTCTACATAAACCGTAAACGCTATGGTGGGTCTGAATTCTTCATTAATTCAACTCCACAGCTCCATCTTCAACTCTATTTCTGAGTAATGACACTAGAAAGGTGGTTTGGAGCGCTGGCCCTTTAAATGCACATGAGCCACTTCAGGCCCCGCCCCCTCCGGGCTGTTGGCTGTGCTGCTCTGTCTCATTCAAATAACAACCGAACGTTTTAAGTAATTGGCTCGAAGTTTGGACATATTTTCAGTTTTTACTACAACCGCTGCTGCTGACAAATGGTTACGTCGTACTCAGAGAAATGTCTGTTGGAAGTCTTGACCTTATATGTGCAAATGTTATGACGTAACTAGTTATAGACGTAACAAATTAAGCAGGGATTAAAACGGGTTGTAGAAATCCACTTGAATTTTCCCAAAAGGAATATAAAGATAGCTTTGCAGCACCTAGAGGGTTCAAATTCAAAGTTTTTCAACTGTTAGGGTCTAAATACACAAATAAATGAACCAAAGACTAATAAAACTGGGTTTAGCAGACTGGCTCTACAATCCCTTGAGTAGTGATGATCTGCTGTCTGGATACATTTTAATGGTATTACACTATGCATTTAATTTTGTAACTTTATATTTATGTTCATTTTAATTTATTTATGTATTTACTTTCTCCTCTTTGTAAACCTTGATAGATGAGATGTGGGGCTGGGGGGTTGGGACTAGGGTTACTATCGTTCATATTGTGTGTATGTCTGTGTTCACTTTGTATCAATGTACTGTGATTCTAACATTCAAAATTCAAATAAATATAGGTTAAAAACAACAAAAAAGTAGATTTAGCAAAATATGACCCCTTTAACATACCTGCATCTTACCTTTTCAGTCTAATATTGGCTTATCTGGGCAATGGCCAGACAATGATATGTCTTTCTCACATTAAAATCAAAACTAGAGACACATCAGAGAGCTATGCATTTAGTTTTATTTATTTAATATTTTGTTTATTTTTCCCCACACGGAATGAGTCTGTATTCCACCATTTGAGAAAACAGTTCACAAACTACACAAATCAGGACTGTTTTTTTGTAATCCATTTAACTAACATTAGGGCACAATAGCTAATCAGGGATGTTTACATACACATCAATACTGCAGGAAAAAAAAAAAAGAAACAAAATGTATTGCATGCATAAGAGCTTTTACAAATAATAACAGCATGCAACAGTGATTACTCATATTTAAGTTTACAAAGCACAGAGAGGGCGGTCTGTCAGATCCACTAATGAGGTTACATCCCTGTATCACCACCGTTATTCTCTTTCTACCACATCACCTGCTTGTCCGTGTTAAATATTTATTGGACTATGTTTGTAGATAAACAGTGTCATTTGTTCTCCGTCATTAGCATTTTTAAAGGCTAATTTTGAGTTCATATTATAATACACTGCGTTTGGTGTGAAATAATGAACTGAAGTTGTCACTAGGGAGTCAGCAGATATCATTTGTTGCAGATGTGATACTGTACCTGGAATGTTTACATGAGTAGTCATGAACATTTCTTACTATTACCCCTCTAATAGTGTATTAAAGTCTAATGTTGGCTAAATATGGAGACTCTCAGTACCTCAGATTTCTAATGATCTGCTCTTCTTGAAGACAAAAATGGATGAGAAGAATAATTTATTGGCTAGAGGCTGTTATCACAATTAATTAAATAAACAAAATGAACAATGGGCTCCTAAACATTACATCACATCTCTGCTACTACTCTAATAGGCCAATGTATGACATAATAATGTAACTTATAGCTCTACACTTATCACCCTTATACTAATTATAAGGGCTGTGACTGTTTATTGTTATAGTTAATCATTCATTCATTCATTTTCTAGAGCCCGTAGGGTCATAGAAAGGCTGGAATGTACAGCATCCTGATTGCCAATGGACGTATTGCCAATTCATTGCAGATTTATTAATCCGTTAACTCTTTAAAAAGTAAAAAATAACTAAATTATTAAAAAAAAATCTCTGGTAATGTTTTTATAGACCTTTTTCCACCAACCAACAATCTAGAACATGATTCAATGTAAAAAAAAAAAAAAAGAAAAAAAAAGGGGGGCAGAAAATGGCTGTATTAACAAATGAATGTCATTTTCCACAACAAATCGCTGAAATGGATAGTCCGAATCTCTGCCTTAGTTCTTGTTAAATAACTGATTTGTTTGTTGCAGCTCTAGTAATGATACTTCACACACTGGGCTATAGGATTGCACTTGCATGTCTTTGCCCTCTTCAATTTCATATACTGCTACTCTTTTGTTGTTGACATGTTCAATAGGAAATCTTTATATTTGGCTGCACTCTGCTCCTTTCTATGCATCTCTTAAGCTTCTTAAACATCTGAAATATTATCCTGTGTTATACTTCGTCGAATAAGGCATGGTTTTACTTCTAATAATAATCCTAATAGTAATCTGTCCTGTAACACACAGATATTGACAAACATGCATGTCAGTAATAGTTAGTTCTCCATTTATTCAATTTGGAAGACTTAAAAGAAACATCATGGGGAAATGGGTTGTTAATCAGCTCAAAATAAAAGAAGGAATGAATCATCATACATAGGTGTTTTTGAGCTTTTTACCATTTTACGTTTTAATTCACTACCTATATGATGATCTGATTTCTTTCTTTTTTTTTTGCTTTGTGAAAAAAAACAAACAAACAAAAAAAACCATTACTAGCATTTAACATAATGTTCTCCATGTGTTTATTCTCCAGGCTTTTACAGTGACCATCCTTTGGAATCAGAACAGAACGACAACATGGGTGAGTCCACAAACACTCTTTACTTATTCTGTGAAACTTTTTCCCCCATCTCTCCATTTAATTTACCCAAATTATGATGAAAGGGTAAACGTTTTGACAGTGACACAGCTTCACTGCTTCAGTTTTAGATTGTATTCCCCATGTCTTTCCGAGACCCCCTTTCTGCTCCTTCTTCAGAATAAAAATCATTAGATAGCTCCATCTAGTGGTAAGACGGAGGTTAATCAATGTGATAAATGACTGATCATTTCCTGTCAGATCCACAAGAGGGGGATGTGAACTCAGTAATAATGGAGGAGACTGTTTCATAAGTACCTGTTAGTAGGAACTTCAGCAGTGAGAGACAGACTTAGAAGGATGTGTGAAGATATAATAGACCAGATAATGTCTACTTCATGATTTACACGAGAAAGCAACATCCTCTGTTTTAGATGTGTTATTCCTTTTAAGTCTCAGGCGGTGTAGGTGTGTGATGGCTGAACTGAGTTAGAAGTCAGCGATGCCATCGTTGAGAAGAAACCCAAAATACTACAAATGTAAAAAATGTGACTTGTAGCTCAGAGGAAACTGGGAGCAAAGGGCCAGAGGTGAGGCAGTGGTCCAATGTTAAGGTCCAGGTTCAGACGAAGTTCACACTGGACTCCCCTGGCTGTGATCGCAGTGCCAGGTGGCACCATGAAGAGGTCAGAGGTTGGACACAGTTCAGAAACTGCTGACCTCGCCATGACTCCTCACTGACCTGATTGTGTACAGCCCTCCTCTGGCCTGGGCTTTCTCATCACTCCCTCTATAAACCTGCAAGAGGAGGAAAAGGGAGAGGGGGGGGTGGTCGCTAAAAAGTGGAAGGAAGCCGAAGAGGAACTATTAAACCTGTGCACACACTGAATGGCTGGCATTGTTGCCTGCACCGGGAGGAGGCGTGGATTTACGAGGCCAGGCCTGATTGGGTTGTAAACTTGACGAGGTGGGTTCGCAGTCGTGACCACTCTCTCTCTCTCTCTCTCGCTCTCTATGTTAGTCCTATTCTCCTCCCAGGATGCCTCGGTGCATGCGCTGGGCAAGGGTGATGCTGAGGTCAAGGGGGGCTGAGGCAGGGCTCCTCAGGCTTGTAAATGCTCTGACAGGGGTGGGAATTCAGAGACCCCCATTCAGTGACCAAAAAACCCAGGTCAGGGGCCAAATAGCTGAGTTAGCAACAGCTGTTTTCAACACTAGCCCTGTAGATGAAGTACTAAAGCCTACTCAAAAATCCAGAGTGATACAGCTTAATTTTGTCCTTGACCCCTGAAATCTTAGCTGAATATTTTGTGGCTAAACTTGGAGCGTGCGTGAACCTGCAGATGGTCATTTATTGGGCATTGATCTGTGGTTCATAGGGTTGTAAACCTATGTGAGAGCAGTGTCCTGGGCACAGATGTATCTCTTTGGGAGCTGTGGTAAAATGTAGGAGTCCATAAAAGCTGTAGCTGCACACTTAATCACTCACACATCCATTGGAATCAATAATGCTACTTCTGAATCCCTACACTGGATGTAAATGTGTATTTAGAGCCATATTTTAGCCTGTCTTAAAAAGTGACTCAGTTTACACTACAACAACACACTACAACGCATATTTTAATGTAAGTAATGTCACTTTTTTTGTATATAAATCTATTTTGTAGCGTTTTTTCAAGGCTTGTTTTGCCTCTGTGGCTCCTCACGGATGACCTGGCTCTGTCCCTGAGTTCAAACTCCTTCCTGACCCTTCCTCCCCCTCCCTTCCTCACTGTCAGCTGACCAATGGCTGCCGAGCAGGTCATCAGTGGGTTATCAAGGTTGTTTAGTGACTACCTCTGTCCCGTGGTTAATCATTACCAGCTGCTTATTCCAACACGGGACTTTCTCTTGTTAACTTTGCCCCTGATTGTTTTCGCTGTTTGGCTTAATCTCACTCCCTGTTTTGTGCCTATTATTGCAACTTTAACATATATCTTTCAGAGTAAAGCTTGCAGATGTGAGTTATAGTACGTAAGCAAACTCTGTACCTGTACATACACTCCCAAAAGAATAAATGCAACAATAAACTCCTTGTGAAATTTTCCATGCATCTCCCCACTGCTTGTACAGTCGTGGAAAAAATTATTAAACCATCAAAAGTCATCAAAAACAGTAGTTATGCAATTAAGTACTAACTCCTAACTTAAGTGATTTTGGCTATTTTCAAGAAAACCATGGAAAATAGATAGATATCAGCTCTGAAATTAAACTCTTATTAGCTATTTTTGTTGTTATCATTATATTTGCCCAAACAAATGGACCTTTAGTTGTACCAGACATTAAAAGGAACAAGAAATTGAAGAAAACAAGGGTGGTCTAATTATTTTTTCTGACTGGATTCTGGTAAATGAGCCAGTCAGCCTTCTGTACTACACTTTCCCAACCATAAGGGGGCAGTAGATGCATGCCGGTCCTCCATGTCATGTATGCTCCCACGTGCCACCTGGACCCAATGAACTCAACACCCATATGGAACTACTTGGCTGCAGCCCAGTGCGTGCCTTTCCTTTGTCCTCACATAACAGGGCTAACTTCATATTCCTGCGTACAAAAGTCATCCACGATCACCAGGTTCTCATTTTTTGCTCCGCAGCAGAGCAGTCAAACACTTGTCTCTGTGTCACATCCCTGGTCTTTGTTCCTTTTGTGGTGCTTTCTCTTTAAAAAGTAGATTTCAGCATTAGCCTCAGGGCTGAGTTTGACTGAAGTGAATGTATAGATAAACGGATAAAGTATGAAAAGCCACTAGCCTTTTTCTTTCACTTAATTTTCTTTCCCTTCTCCCATGGGTGCCCCACTCTTTTGCACTTAGAACATGGCGTGAGTGCCGCAGAGCGTTTCAGAGCTGCTGCTGACCTACGTGCTTTCTTATCATTTTAGTCCTTAATAATTCATGATTAGCCTAGATTTGATTCACCGTCCCTTTTTTAATTTTTTTTTTTCTTTCTTGATGCAACGCGCGTTGGCGTTGGTCTTGAGGTCAGCCTGTGGAGTCTTTCCAGGTCAGGGAGAAGTGGGTCACGCTGTTCCCAGTGTCAGTGCCTATAACTTCACAGTGTGTGATGACAAAGCCCAACTCCACAGGGATAAACAAGCAGACTGTTGTGTAGCCCTAATATATGTTGCAAACAGTATCTATCCACTGCACATTACTTTAGGGTAGGACAGGCCTCTATAATAGATGCAGGGCTTTATTCAGCAGTACAGGGAAGCTGTGCTGAAATTTAATTTAATCATTTTGCCATGTATTTTTAGACTAAGAACACAATTTTGAGTAAATAATTTTATGACTCCTGTTGTAGAAAAGTTAAAATACTGGTTTTACACAGTGGATGTTTTGTTTTTTTAATAATTTACCTGTCAAAAATAAGCATTATTCCTGTAATTTCCCCCCAAAATTAGGTAAAGATTTAATGTAACACAATACAGCCAGCATAGATACTGAAATCATTTTACATCTTTGAACTATTTTTTTTTAAAGTCTGTTTTACTGAGTTATTTCAATTTACTCTGAATAATAAGTGATCATCTGGACAAGCCGGATCAGAAGAAAGAATGAGAAAATAGTTGAAAATGAAAAGTATAAGTGCTTCTAATTTGTTCTAAAGTGCAGTACTTGAGTAAATGTACTTAGTTACTCTGCAGCACTGGTGTTAGTTTGCTCTTTGTTGTGATGGTTGAAAGACGAGACGTGACCCGGACTGCTTTTCATTGTCCTCTCAGACACTTTTCCACTGTAAATAAAAGAGGAAAACAAGCTTTTGGGCCTGCTCTGGCTGGGAAACATCAATGTGTTTGAAATTTCCCAGCATGTTAACATAACCTTACAGGGCAATTACTGCCAGATTATTTCCATATGTCTATATCTCCTCCAATTACATACTAAAATGGGGTTTCGAGGCTGATTAACTTTCCAAGAATCGTGGGCACAGATTGTTTCACTTTTTTTTACCGTGTGTATTTTTTGAGGAGGTTGATTTAAGCTGAAGTGCATCACTGTTCCATTTTAGTTACAGTATATTTGGGTTGTATGCCAACTGTCCTGTAATTACTAAACACCAGGTTCAACCCCCACAGCAAACTGTCTATCTTTAAAAGTGTCCTTGACAGGGTTCCCTCTGGCTTTGGAATTCCAGGAATAACAGTGGACTCTGAGGTGCTGTATAGACACGGAAAGTTTGGGAATCACAGGTCAGGGAGGGTCTTACTTGAAGAACAGTAGCATGATGGAACATAGCCGACAGGATTTTCCAGCTTGTTTCACACGTTTGTTGCAGTAGATGATTTTAAGCTTAAATGAAGTGGAAAGCATACAACATTAACAAACAAGAACAGAATGCAGTTTTTAGGTCACGGAAGCGGTCACACTCGGTAATTGAAAATCAGAGAAAAGTGAAGGAACTTAACATCTGGGTCATGGTGAGAAACTGGCCCAAGGCAAGACACTGAACCCCCTTACCTGCTCACTTAGTTGTAGACCAACTAAAATGCTTTCTTTACTTAAAGTAGAATGTTGTGGGGAATAAAAGTAGACTTTAATAACACTTTACGCTATAATTTTGTTGATCTTTACATCCTTTTGTCACTAGATAATGCACGTCTTGTCGGTGACATATCCATAAGTTTTTAATGCCTATAAATATACGTCACCTCAAGTACATGGGGATTAAATCGATGTATGAACATTCAGTTATGTTTATTTATTCATTTATTTATTTATTACTATTTGATCCTGAAATGATACAGAACAGTGGTCATCAAAATAATTAGATTTCATTTCTTACTTTAAAGGGGACTTGATGCTGATATGTTGCTATTTTTTCAGGTAATGCATCAAAAAAAGTCCCAATAACATGAGTGTATAAAAAAAATGTATATAGAAGTTAAAATATGTGTCTGTTCATATTCATGGAACATTCAAATGTACATTGAATGGAATAAAAAACATATAAATACAAAACATCGCCCTTATTAATTTTACAGGCTGTTTGATAATTCCACAAAATATAACGGTATGCATGTCATTTGGCGTTGTTTGGCGTTAGCGCTGCTCCAAAGACAAAACATAAAATTTTATTACACACATCTGTCCTGTGTCTGTCCTCAATACTCCAGTGGAATTTTGTTTGTAGTGCTGACATCTTGAAAAAATTTTAAGGAAAAACTTGGCGATGATATTCCTGAAAGCGTCCCTGTTAATATATAATAAACATCAGTGTAAAGAGGAACTGTTTTCTGCTTAACAAAGAGTCACTTGCAAGTCAGTGTTGCTGCACACAAAAAAAAAAAAAAAATCACATTTATACCTCAATTTCAAAACCTTGGTAAATGAATTTCAAAGTATCGTCACAAACAGATACAGTTTTAGGTAAAACTATATATTTTTTATGCATATGAATTGAAATGACCCTTTCAAGCCAATTTTAAAGCTGCACTGTGCTTCAAAAACTTCAACATAAATGCTCAGCTGGAAGCTACTTCAAAGCTACAGTCAGAAAGCGATTTTCTCTTTTTGGATATTTTGGATTTTTAAATGTATTTATTACTGGTTTACTTCCATTTTCCACATTAGTTTGCAACTTGTCCTTCAATACCCGTCGGTTGTTGGATGTCTGGTTGATCACTGAGAAGTTTGAACCGCAGTCTGCATTCATTGATCAGTGAGTTATTCTCATGTAAACCCACCGACAGCAATGAATGTTTATTGCAGCCTTAGGAGCGAATGCCTGCTGCGTCACAGCTGAGCCCGAAGGGTACCAGAGCCGACTGAGGGTCACAGGTGTGATCTGACCAACGGGTCCGCGAGCACGCTCTGCTTCTGCTTCTGCATTTTACTGTGGATCAGAGCAGAAGTGATGCTTTCCAGACGGTCATGTGTGGTGTGGTGTCCCTCGGGGTACAGTCAACGGTCGATGGTTTTGGTTAGAGCTCAAACTCACCGACAGCGTTGAATGTTCACCGAAGGCACCAGTGAAGCCGGTGTGTCTCGCCACTGGTTTGCGTGATTGATGGCAGCCACTTGGTGTGTGAAGGAAAAATCAAGGCATGCAACATAAAAGTCACAAAATCATCTTGCAAAGTTTATTTTAATTTGTCTTCATCGCCATCTATGTCGCTGTTGTTTGACTGAGACAAGTGGAAAATCACAGAAACACTCGTCTGCCCCTCATTCACTGGTTTCCGTCCAAACCACAAATATTTAACATGTCTGTAATTCAAAGTGAAACATATTTAATTTTTTTTTCTTTAAGCTCGCTATGATGTCAGCTCTGTTTTATATGTCTAATTCAGATGTCAACAGCTGGTAGAAAGGATGGAGAATACTAACTTTAATGCTAATTGGCACCAAGACAGCTTCGGGTAGCTACATTCATCTGTCAGTATCAGAATTCATCGTGTGTGTATCTGCGTGTGCTTCTGTTTCTCTTGGCCTGTGTGGAACAACTCCATGCCAAGCTGTGTTACCACCCATGTCTGCATTGAGGTTCAGCAGGAGTGAAGTGGAGAGGCGGCGAAGCAAAGGTTTTGGTTTCCTTAAATAGCCTCGTAGTCTTGTCATCATCCTCACCTTTGTCTGCGGCGCTAAAACTACTTAAAAAAGTCTCATCAGCCTCCGCTTATCCTGCACTCCTTTCACCTTCAGCCTGCAGCAAGAAGAGAAACAAAGAAGGGGGAGAAAGTCAGAAATGGCAGGAACAAAAGGACTGAACACGACGTCAGTCAGGCTTGAGGAAGGAGGCGAATTGGTACAAGTGTGATCAGAGAGCGCCGCTGTGCCCCACAGCTTAAACTAGTGCACTGCAGTGTTGAGCTAGTTAGAGATTGCTGTTCCCTTTACCCTGCGCTGAACCTCAGCTACTGCTCTGGGAGTGCGCCTTCCTGTGTTCGCTTCTTTGAGGTTGGAAAATCATGCAGTCATGTTTTATTAATGCTCTCTCTGTCTGTCTGTCTCTCTTTTCTGTCTTTCTCTCCCCTGTTTTGCCTGCTTTGCCTCAGCACAGAAAGAGAAGATTTGGAGCACTGTATGTTGTTTGTTCTGCATCCCCCTTTTTTTTTTCTTCACATCAAATGTATTTTATGTAGGTTGGGTTTTTTATTTGGAGGAGTACGGAAACCTTTTAGGCAGAAAGTGAATATATGATGCAACTCATTGTAGAGAGATTTGTTGCAGTTCTGCAGGATTCTTGTTCTGTTAGATCAATCAGATGGAAAATGAGAGAATTTGAGGCACAATTCTGTGTGTTCTCTGCACAGTGCCGGCTTGAAGAAAGGAGCCACATTCTCCTGCTTTCTGCATAATGAATGATCACTTTGGGAAAAGAGAGGCACAATTCACTTTCTGCTGCTTTGACAGTTCGCTGACCAAGGACAAGACATCGTTATTACCACCATATCATGCTACAACATTTCTCAGTTTTGCATGTTCATGAATTATTTTCTTTGCTGTCAATGCTCATGCTTGGTGCTTCCATCCAAAGAGAAAACCTTTAAGTATCAAGAAGAATCTCATTGAAAATAATCTTGACCTTGAATTAAAGTAACAAACAAAGGGTTGAATGGAAACATTTTTATAAGTAGATAAATACTATCTTAAGGGTGTTTTATTGTCACAGTGGCTTTATGTTGGCTTTAGCAGCTGTAGAATGCAAGCTATGGCAGTGCATTTTTCTTTTCTCCCATTCTTTTCCGCAGCTCTTTGGAGCTCTTATTTACTACATGCCTCCATACCTTCTTTTCTTTTAAAAGAATAAATAGTTCCACATTTTCTTAATGTCTCTCTGTGTTTTCACTCACACACAAGGTGGGACATAATAGTTTTTTCAGTCCCTCTGGCTCAGGCTTCAATGGCTTCCCTCCTTGGCACTTACACTGTTTGGCAGCATGCCCGAGACACACAGAGTTTTTTTTCATTCTGAAATATCCCCCCTCTCTTTTCACCCCATCTTTTTTTCATCTGACTTGACTTCCGCTATCCTCACACAGGGAGACCTTATGGGAAATGTACACTAAAGCCTCCGCACGCTGACTTGTACATTGCTGTGAGGCGTGGCTGAACTTCCGCATCAGCCTCTTGATATTACTGCTTGACGTGGTCCTCAGAAACTTTGCATAACTGACAAAGTTGCAAAAGTGTAGCATGTAAAAATAGCTGGGTGAGCATGAGAGCCTGACAGGCCCAGAGTGAAGAGTGCAACAGTGTGACTGAACCAGTGTGAACCCTGCGTCGTCAGCACATTCCAGGGGTTGGACAATGAGAAGCACACAGTGTACTCTGTCGTTTTGCCTGCATCGCTGCCTGGTCTGCAGCCAGGACTCCATGCTGCCTGAAACAAGGCCAACGCTACATAAATGCACAAAATCAAGCAGAATGAGAACAAATTCTCCCTGTACATGTTAGTTGTGCTCTGATGAAAAAGCATGGACTGGACACTGCAATGAACCATGTGAAAAGTGAACAGTTAACCTGAAGTCTGGGTACAGTTAGACATTACAAAAAAGTAGGAGACTTTGTGAAAGGAGTAAATCATTGAAGATGTGGTGGGAATTAATTCTCAGACCAAAACCAATGCAACACTCCTTGAGTAATAAATGTAGTACAGTAGAACTATAGAATTTTTATTTGTTTTTATTCATATAGCCTTACAGTTTGTGGTTATTATAGTTTACAGTAGTTTTAAATTCACAAGTGCAAAGCTAGCTTCATTTTTATGCTTATTCTGAGCAACTGACTAGATTTCCTTTTTGTTTTTAGATTCAGTTTTTTGTGAAAGCCTTGATTCTATTGAGCTGAAAAAAGTCAGTAGCATCAAAAATAATTTACAAAACCTTATTTATTAAAGGTTCCTTGTATAAAGTAATTGTTTTCAAGCCATTATGAACCATAAAGAAATTCTGATTTTACTTGCAATGTTGTTTTGTTTAGTTTACGCTGAAATGTTCATTGTAGCTTATTTTGTCATTTGATTTTTTTTTTCTCTTAATTATTGCTTTACATTAAACTAGTATTGTTCAGCATCTAAAAAAAAAAAAAAAAAACTGATCTGACCTGCACACCCCTGCATTTAGTATGGCTAATAGAGTAAAACCACCTTCTCTTTTTATTGTCATTTTAACAAGAATATGAATGTCTTTCACTTTTCATTTTACCTGTTGGTCATTTCACAGAATATCATGCACACTGACAAGAAAGGAAGTGTGACGTAAAGAAACCTCTGAGGAAATGGGCAACGTGCTGTGTGTTCCCGCCTGTAGCCAGTTAAAATGTGCTCATTTCCTGTTACAGTACAAATGTTTTGCAGGCATAACTGTAGCTCTGTTTAACCTGACACTCCCAGCATAGCTGAGATGCCTGTTCAAAAATACTCTGGGAGGCTGCCATCATATGCTCTCACACACTTTCCCATCCCATCACGCCTCTTGACAATTATTATTATACAATCCGCTGGCACTGCGAGACGTCTCCTAATGAAAGTGCATGAGCAGATTAAATCACTAAAATCACTAGCGCAGTGAGTGATCCTCTCCGTGGGCAAACTCAATCAAATTCAACAAATATGTCCTAATTGCTGTGTCAGTCACAAAATAGGCTTTAAGTCAGATTGGACATTTTAATATCTGCACCAATTGAGAAGTTTATAATGAGATTTAGCCGTGCAGCGGGGTCACACTGTGTCAAATTTAGCTGTCCTACTGCTGCGTTTGTTGTCACACATTTGTAAAGTGGTTGGCCTGTGATATAACAGGGTGAATATTGAATGTGGAAGTCAGTCAATAAATAAATTATGATTAGATAAATATATGGCACCATTTATATATGTCCGGGTGTTTGCCAGGGCAAATTTATCTCCTGAGATGATGCACACTGTACGATATCATCCATTGGTCTGATTTTCCTAAAGAATTATAATCTATTGCTTTATGAACTAATGGATTTTTTTGTAGTATATCATCATTACCAGTGCCCTGGTGAGTCTCATGACCTAAATGAAATTCTAGAGGGGGGGGGGGTTCTTGCAGAATAATTATTTCCATAACTTTTTCTGTAATTGGACACTGACATATGGAGAAGCACATGAATATGAGGAAGGGCAAAGGCGATGCATTAGAGATTTCTGCAATTTACCTGGGTTTTCCCTCCTGATAATCGCTGAAGATACTAAATATGGAGATGAAAAGTGAATATGTTGGTATTTGTTAGAGTCTAATTGCAGTAATTTTTACAGACATTGTGATATGAGTCACAGTTTTAGTCAAAATGCACATTTTTTCCTTTCATCTTCCTTGAAAATATATAAAATATATGATGTGAATTTTTTTGCCTATCATCTCATATCTTTGGAGAATATGAGTTGTAGGCTGGATGCTTCATGGTTCATTTATCATGGGAAGTTTTAACATATTTTCCCTCTAACATTTGCAGCCTCTGTGATTTGGATATTATGTGATGATATTTAGATTAGTTTTTTAAGAGAGTACTAGCACCCAAAGCTCAAATCAGCTGAAACCTGCTTGCAAAACCAGCAGAATATTTAAGGAACCTTTTCGTCAGCTGTGGTTTGGCAAGAGAGTCTGTTTCTTTGTATCCTCAGGGGCGGGTAAAAAGATTTCGTAACCATCGAAAAGCCATAACCAGCAGATAGACCCAGCGCTGGCCAGGACGGCCCTGCTCCAGCGGAGGAACTCCTTCAGGCGTTACGCCAAGCCTTTCCAGAAACACCCTGCCTCCACGTGCCACGGATCATCCTGCCAAGGCTCCGAGGGTTTCATTTGCAACCTTAACTGTGGCCGAGCCAGCTCCTATCTCTGCTGCCAGCTCGTTTCTCAGTGTTAACCCATGACTTGCAGTGTTTTCTCCGACACACCTGCCTGGCTGCTTTATGACTTACCTTTCCACCTCATCCTCCTCAGTTCCTCTTCACAGCAGCTAGTATCCTCAGCCCTTTCAGCTCTGACTGACATCCCTGTCTGCCTGCGCTGTTTCTCTCTCTGTCTCTGTCTTTTCTATCTCTGCTGTACACCTTTGAACCCAGTGTTGATGCACTTGATCACATCACGTCTGTCTGGCTCTAGTTGACTTATCCACACTCGCAGCATGCCTGAGAGGACTGCACTGTATGTCACACTCCTCTCTCTTCTCCAAAGCTTTGTCGGCTCATTTCAGTCGTGAGCGCTGAGGCTGATGAATATGTATCCCAGGCTCTTTTCGCAGCAGTTTTGAGGATCTCTAACAAAGCGGGATGAGAGAGCCCTTTGTGGTTGTCTTCTGGATTTAACCGTGACATTTCTCTGGAGCCCGCTGCCACTTTTTTATCTTCAACAGACTTTATCCCCAGGTCAGACTTGCGGCCCCTTTTGAACGCTGCCATTGTCAAAGCTCACACCCAAAATCCTCGCTCATATTTTATTTTGAAACTCGCAAAAATGACTGTTCTCACGATCATGATCTTAATTAAGTTGTTAAATCGCGGCATAAATGTCTTGACGAACACAAGTGCATCCTGAAGGAAAACCAAATAAAAGGTTATACAGTGATGAGTTATGCCACATAATCCGCATTTTAAATGGGTTCGACTGATGCAACACCATGGCAGTAGCATCTGCCCGGCCCTCAAACTCTCAGCACGTTAAACTGCAGTAATACAACGCTGGGAGCAGGGAGTCAGACCACCACCCTGATCATCATCATCATCATCCTAAAAACATCCTCCTTCATCTCTCTCCCAACCACCCACTAACAAAGCAGGGAGTCTTCGCTCTGACAGATTTAGAAATAGCACAGGGAAAGAAAGCAGAGGAGTGAAAATCACGGGCGGTAATTCTGATTTCATATTTCCATTATCATTGGGAGCCAGCAGCGTGAGCCAGCATGGGAATGACCTGGATACCGATCGACCTTTATTTAGGGGCCAGACAGATGATCTGAATCATGTTGCTGCAAAATAACTAAGCAGAAAGGGATGGAGTACTAGTCGGATATAGGAATAAAAAAAAAAAGTCATTTTGGTGATAAAATTGAGTCAGTAACAGAAGTAGAGGATTTTTTTTTTTCTTCAGTCTAACTATGTATTCTAAAGACAATACATGATGCGTATAGCATTACATTTTCTTTATGTAAAAATATTTTCTTTTTCCTCTTGTGCGTTAGCGTCTGCCTATAGCATTCTGTTACATTTTTAGCTCTAGCTGGGATTAAAGCCTGTAAATTATTCGCACCCTGCTACATCTACTAGACTAAAAAGGGCTATTGTCTTCCCTCTGGGTTTAGTCTTCGTTGTCATTTTATTCCCATAAAGCCACATTACCCAGTATTTTTTGGGTGACAAACATCACAAAGATTGGCGACCCATCCCAGTAGGGGAGCATGTCACTGCATCGCACCAGCAGGGACACGGTGTCCTTAATGCGCTGCACCGTGCTTTGTGCTTTGTTGACCTGATCAGCTCCGCTTAAGCCAAAGTTAAGCTCATCTTTTTGTTCTACTGTATTTATTAAAGACTTATTCCACCACAGATAAAACTCTCAGAGCTCATGTGCATTTTTTTTCCACGGAAAGAGGCATGAATTCATGACTCTCAACGGTAGATGAAGACTGCGGCAAAAGTCGGCGATGTTCGAGTGGAACATTGCAGCGGTTTGAAATCGGCTGATCCTCTGCATAGCAGTTTGACGACTGCGCAGCAGAGTTGTTGAGGCCAGTGCTTTGGAGAGTTGCTCAGAGACTTAACCCTCCTCCCAAGCACCTTCCTCCTCTCTAGCAGAGGAAAATCGCTGCTGAATTCATGTCTCCTTTCAGATTTCTAAGAGGCGTTAAACCTTTCTGGATTAAAGAAGGTAATCTGACAGGCAGAAGATTGTATTAGCTGGAGTGTTGGCAGAGCTTTTAATTTCTCCTCTCTTTTCATTTCCCCCTCTCAGCCTGCCTCTCCTGCTGACCTGCTAGATGGTATTATTGTGTTTTTCTTTTGAATTACAGCAAAAACATCCACATCTTCCATACTATTCACTCTCTTCTCTCCCTCTCTCATGCTCTCTATCCCACTCTCTCCATATCTCCCTTCTACCTCTCTTTTCTAGCTCTTCCCGCAGTGACAGCATACTTGTGTGAACCCATGATTTATCATTTGCTAATCCGCGCTGATTATGGAGCTTTCCACACGGCCCTTATCTGTTGCTGAGCCTGCTTTTCACTCCATAGCTGCCAATTATCTTTCAGGCAGCCTGCAAACAGACTTGTCTCTGTCAGCCAGCTGCAGAGCCGCCATCAAAGCCTCTTATGCATTATATACAGATGTATGTATGCATGCTACGAGAGGTCGTGGGGGTGCACTTATTTTTGGCCCGAGTACTTGTTGAAATGCCAGATTTAGAGATCAAACTCCAGATAGTGTTCTGTAAATGCTCTGCACTTCTATCAAAAGCTTTAGCTCTCGTTCAGCATCACCTGGAGAGGCCAGGGACGTGTGGAGAAGACGCTTTAAAACCGCGCAGTCCATCATTGCTACTTAAACTTTTTATCCAAGGATTTCTTACAGACATGACAAAGACAAACAAGCAGCTCATATTAAAATCCAGTTGAAGCCTTTGTGGCAACATAAAAAAAAAAAGTTGTTGTCGTTTCCCCTGGACAGCGCTCAATTTAGGTACATGCTGTATAAATCTCTATCACAAGCCTCTACTTATTTGACTTGACATCCTAAAGCTCAGCTATTAGTATATTACCATGAAGGTCAGTGTTCTGCTAGTGTGCCAAACCTACCACCCACACACTTGCAAGGAATGGGAACTGCGATGGTGATGCCTTGCTGTGACTCATCAAACACTTCCTGTAGCTAGGCGGCAGGACGGGCCAAGGTTGGTGTATGACAGCATGAGGTTATGGGGAGTGAGGCCTGGCCGGCGGGGAGGGTATGCAGATCAAGGAGCGCTCAGCTGATGTTGCGTCCAGTTGTCAGCGTAATAGGAAGTGACGTGCACATCAGAGCAATGTGGGTCAGAGCGCCAGACGACCAGCCCGCGGCCTGTATCTGCTCTGCCTGTCTAATCTGCTGTAGCCCGACCAGACGAGACTCTCTAATCGACCCTGATATTCACTGAACACATATTACCATTTCAACTCACTCTCAGGAGCACAAACACGCATGGCATGACAGGAGATCTTTCTCTGAGGCATTTAAGAGCTGCAAATTGTAAGATGTAATCTGTAATTATATGTTGAATCATTGTCAGTTGGGGGGTTACTTTTGAACAGTAATGGGTTGTGGATGACTAGTTATCCTGTTAAATTCATATTTAACTTTTTTATTTTCTTTTTCTGTTATTTTCTTTTCTTTCGAGTTGGGACATAAAACCAATAAGTCATAAAATTCCATTTGAACTTCAGTTTTAACTATACTGAAGCCCTTTTCTGATTTCAGAAGAACAATATAGCTGAACATTACTGAGAGGCCATATTGTCCAATGATATGACCATTTGTCTTTGTGTGGTCAACTGTTACAGTATACATATATGTATAGCTTTCCTAAAAACAATATATTTGGAAGCAACCATTTTTGATCACCAACATTTAACATGTAGCTGATTAAAATTACATTTGTTTGGTATTTTCAGTACTGTAACTACTTACTCCCTGGCAATGATTCATTGTGTAATTAAGATCTTAAGGAACAACCTTGTAAAATAGACTCCCTTCTCCAGCAGTTACATCTAAAGGCCCCAGCAGAGCAAACTAGTGCACGAAATACATTTTTTGGACTTATCCTAGACAAATTGCGATTCACTGAAAGCATGAGAAATCCACATTTTACACCTTGGTTTATCTGTTCATCTCTCCTCATCTCCCTTTGATCTAACAACCAGTATATATTTACAATATTTTCCACACCCTTATGGGTTTTGAAATATTTATGCAGACAGCTAAATATAAAACGTCCATGTCTGTGGTTTCCCCGCAGTGCAGTATGGACTGAACTATGATTTTTCAGCGGGTGAAAATGGGTCGGATGGACACAGCACTTAATAGGATTCCCATGACATGGTCAGGGGCTGGCGTCTGAGGGGAAAGGGACGAGAGAGACTGGGGGAGGAGGGGGAAGCAGCAGTGGAAAGGAGAAGGAAAAAAAGTTTTGTGAGTGTTTGCTTAGCACCTGTGTACTGACTTAACAACTCCATCATAGCTAGAGGGAAGTGACACATGGGGGGCCTTGAAGTGTTTTGACGTTTTCTGCTCAAACAGGTTTTTTACGGCCGGGGGAAGAGGCCCGGAGGAGTTCAGCCCGTGCGAATCTGCCTCTGCCTCATCAAAGGAAGTAATTTCCTGTTCATTTCAGGCCCCCATCCCCCAACCCAGAGCTCTTGTCTGCTAATCCCACCCCTGCAAACTGCCCCCACCCC
>JAPQRP010000030.1:10389505-10401598 GCA_037367295.1 Apogon hyalosoma | reverse complement strand
CCAGGCCTGTTTCATGAGTTTGTTTTTTAAAATAATTCTGTTGAACCACAATTCAAAAGCAATGTCTGATTTTCATTCTTTAATTTTCATGGAAATTTTATTTATTACTTTTGTCAGATTCAAGTTATTTCTGTGATTATTGTGGGTTTTTCTTTCATTAACAGAGGGGAACCAACAATTTTGTTCACGTGTGTATGTTGAAGTGTATGTTGAAGTATATGAAGCTGCACCTGAAACATCAAATCCAGGTGTATAAACCAGTGCATGACCGGCAGTAGATTGAGGTCAGCACCAATGTCTCTAGGAGATGGACCGGACCAGCGTAATGGACAAATCCACATCATGTAAATAATACACTTCCACAACCAACACTCAAGGTAACAACAGTTTGTAACTGAACTTGTCGCTGCTTCACCTGTATGACAGATGAAAACCTCTGCATCTGCTACATCCAGTATTATCCATGGTGTCCACAGGTTGGACAACTGAATATTTGGACCAGTTTGTAGTTGTTTTTGTGTTGTGTAGAGGAACAAATGGAAGACAACATCTGTTTGCAAAAATATCCTTGTTGGTGTGAACAGGGCATTTGTTCTCAGGACAGATATACCTATCCCAAATAATGAAACAGTCCTTTCCCTTCGATATGAATTCTCTGCTTTTCATGCTATCATGTAGGAACTGTTTCCCTCTCTTGACCTTTTGCTGATGGCAAACTTGGACTTGACATGCTCTGCAGTAAAGGCCAACCATTAGGGTTAAAATGTGAGGTCAATCATCTACTGACATGAGTCATGCATTTCTCAATTCATCTTTGCAGAAAATTTGGTCAAATACTGTAAATACAGCTAAGTTAAAAAAAAATTGTTGTTGCTTTTTAAAATTTTCTTTAGCCTTTCAGAGCTGAGTGAGTGCTTACATTGTTCAGTCAAAACCACATTAGAATGCAATTTCTTTGGTAGATTATCAGTTTACTCGCTTTTGAGCAAGCATAAAAACTCATTTCAATAACAGATACAGTACAACAGATGTAGCAAATCTCATGGATTAATTCATATTAGTGAATCTGAATATCTTATACGTTCCCCCAAAAATCTATATCTTGCAGCCGAATTAATATGAATTTATATTTGGTGCAGAAATGTCCTTACATGTTTAGTAATACAAACATATGTGTCTATGTGTGTTTTTCTTCCCCCTGAGTGATGATGGCAGAGCGAGGCCTGGAGCACTGCCAAGTGCTTTCATTCACACCTGATTAGATCACTCTGACCTGGATAACATGCAGCGCTCCATGCTCAGCAGCACGCTGCCACACAAGCCTTTTGTTTGGCCTTAACAGAGTGCAGCTCTGGCACCAATTGCCTCCCAGTTAGAGCGAGATGATATTAACGTGGGCAAAGTTTCACCACCTTTACGCTCCCTTTGCCGCTCGGTCCAAACATCCACGCTCTGTTGTTGTTAACCCAAACAGACCTGTTCTCGCATTGGAACTGATTAACTTAGTATTAAAGCAAACCAGAATACAGACTCATATCCCAACTTTTCCTCAGTGCTTTCTGACTTAATGTAGGATTATAAAAAGAGATTGTGTTGTCATCTTAGAAAGGCAACTTCTGCAGTTCTCAAAGTCAAACTTGAGCTGGATTTACATGTTTAGTCATTGTTATTGGCTGTCTGTTTTCTTGTTGTTTTGGTTATTCCTCTATATTCTCTGAAATACATGCTTTTCTTTATCTCATACCCCACTTTCATGCTCATGAGGAAGTTTTGGGGTGTGATTTTTTTTATTTTTTTTTTTCCCTTTTCGTATAGGCTTGAATTGATTGATAATGCCTGAATTCCTAAAGGAGCACTCATTCATCCATTGAGTGAGACTGATGTCATGTCATGTCATGTGTTTGTTCAGTACAGTAATATGTACATGAAGATGGAATACCACTACCTTAGAATGAATAGGTGCACTAGAGAAACACACAGGAGCATGCTTACTGTAAGCAGTCAAAGCTAGCTTGCATGCAAGTCAGAGTTCCCTGCAATAGTCAGCTGGATTCAATTTTTGATAAATAATTCACTGTATAGTATTTACTCAGAAGAAGCTGTGCCAGTAAGCCTTAAATTTTGGCTGTGAAATGATGCCATGTCTCCTGACAGGACGTCCCAACTATCCTTTTTTTCCACAAGCTTCTGCAACAATTTATTCACTCTTTCTGAGAAGTACAATGTGTGTAGTTTACATTTCAAATTAACAAAAAGGCACCCATTACAGCACCATAAAAGATGTCAATCATTTTTAAAAGGTTCAGCTCTTATGACTTTTTTTTTCTTTTCATATTCATAGCTTTTGACATGTCTTTTTTTTTTCCCCTTGAGCTTTTATGTATCAGTTTATTTTAAGATGTTGGGAAGTATATTACAGTGAAGATGAACAGGAAGTACCTCACCACATTTTTATGTAAGGTAATGTTCCAGTGGTTGGTACTCACTGACCAGTAGAGTTTAGATTTTCTTACTTCTGGAACACAACTGAGAATTTCTGCTTTCACTTCTTCTAAATGTGTATCAGCTGCCATTGTAGCAAACTACATATTTTTGCAGCCATTGGTTTTAAGATAGCTGCAATGATGTATTAACAAATGATGCAAGATTAGTCACAGCTTTGGGATCTTCGAAGGGAATCCAGAGTCTGATCTATCTGAATGGAGTCCTATGGAAGAAGTGGCTCATTTCACTGAATAAGCAACTATTTAGTAAAAACTCTCGTTTCCATAACAACCAGATAGCCTCTGTGATGACCTTTAACATCTTATCTGTAGTCTGGGAAATTGCAATGTCACCTGATAAGATATAGTGTTAAGAAAAGGATTGTTTTGTAAAACAAGCAGCTATTTACAGCAGCGTATAGTCAAACCATGGACCAACACACATACATTTTTATGTTTCTTCCAACCAGTAGCTAAAATAGCCAAACTCACCATGCATGCGTATACTGTAAATGACTGAAGCATAAGTTTAATTAGCTGCAGGTTAGCCAGCAAGTTTCCATCAAAAGTGAAACTCGATTGGAATCTTTCTGGTTGGCTTAGACGTGTCTGTAGGTGCATTATTGTTATATTTAATGAGGTTAGGACTTTCCACCTGCTGTCAGGATTTCAGGAGTGCAGACCTCTGCCAAGGTCATTAACCTGTTCCACAACTATTAAAATATCGACAAGCCTATGTTTTCCTCCTTTTGGTGCCACTGGTTAGTTTTACTAAGTTTTACCAGACTATCAAAGTGCTAAATTAGCTTTGGAGAAAGCCACACTCCATTGTTAAAGAAAGCGGGGGAAAAAAATTCAACCCTCTGTCTGTTTTTATGATGCATAAAAACAGAGGATAGAATTTTTTTTTACCCCTCGGCCAAGGGGCATTGTAATCGTTTTGTCGTCTGTCTGTCTGTCCATTCAATGACATAATCATATTATCTGAAGAATGCATTGACATATCTGCACCAAATTTATACTGTGGGTGCATCTTCGCATGGAGCAGAAGCCTATTGAAAATAGGTGACCTTGACCTACTTTTTCAAGGTCAAATGGCCCTGTGCAGTTATAACATTCTATATTACTTTCAAATCTAAACATATTTATGTAATAAGTTTTACAAAGACAATCTAATCTAAATTATAGGGCAGTAACTTTCAATAGAATAGAGTTTTCCACTTTCTATAAAATCTAAGGCTTTCATCTTTGGCCCATGTCCCGCCCTTCTACCAAGTTTCTTGAAAATCAGTGCAGTAGTTTTTGTATAATCCTGCAGAAGAGGATATCAAACAGTGCACCATAGTGTTGGACTGTTTCTTTAAGAGATAAGTTTCAGCACACTAGTTATGAGTTTGTTGATGAAAGCTCCCGATTTCACAGTGATTTATTTATTTTTATGGCCTTGTGGTCTTAAATTGCATCTCCTCCCTCAACACTATGTCCTCACATTAGCATGTTCTTTATCGAACATGGCATCTTGGTACAGGAGCTGCTAATTATCCTGGCGGGCTTCTTTCTAAAACACTTCTTTGTTGTGCTAATGTGCTGTCTGTGATAGCATCTCCATCCATAACCTTCTCCATGTATACAGATAACCTGGAGGGGGTGGAGTGGTGTATGTAGGGCGCTGGGAGTTGGGTAGTGGGGGTCAGATGGGGGGGGGGGTTGTTACAGCATGTCCTGCAGCTGTGCCTACGATGACAACCCTGTCCTCAACCTGCCCTCTGCCAGACTAAACACAACACACAGCTCTACCTGCAGGGCTTCCTGCCCGCATCCTAGTTGCACCTCCACTTGCCTTGTGACTTTGGTGAGAATGGGTGCTGTTTGAGGGATCTGAATTGTGAGTCTCTGCATTGAAAGCTGTAGTTAAAGCAGCGATGACTCCCTGTTGCAGGGTGATTGGTAGGTTGGCTGCTTGCTGATGTGCACTGGCCTGACTGAATGCACTGAACCAGGTTTTTGTGCCTGTAGCAGTTCTGAGGGAGTCATGCTTGATCTTTCTGGGCCACAAGGAAACTAGGTCACTGTGCTGTGCTGTCAGTTGTGGCTCTTTTTTGCTGTGTGTGTGTGTGTGTGTGTGTGTGTGTGTGTCTGTATAGAAACTGTAAAATAGGGCTTTTACATAAGGATGGGATGGGTTCCACAGATATGCAGTATTGCTGTTGCGGAGATTCTCTCAAAACTGCAGTAACTCACCCCCCACCCCCACCCCATCACCACTAGCTCTATTTCCCCTCCCCACGATGCCACACTGGGAAAGAGTGATATAGAAAGACACATAGCGGGAGAAGGAGAGAGAGGGAGATGAAATTCTCATCCTTGGTTCAGATCCCTAAGAACGCTTGGGAAGGCAGGATCTTATTATCACAGCAAATTTGCAATGTGCAGAGTGGAGGAGATTAGATGCGTCTTGCCTTTGAAGTGTATTTTCCGACCATTGTGCGATGGCAAATTCCATCAAGTGTTGGAGGGAGCCGCGATAAGAGGCACGGGTTATGAATGCTGCGGCATTAAAAGCCGTCATTTGAGCAATAAGATGAAACACTCACAAACTCCTGCTAAATGAAAAATATTTCCCCTCATTTCAGCAGTGTCATTCACAGCTGTGTTGTGAAAAAGCCATAGATACTAAAATAAAAAGGTGCATTGGATGTCATGGATAAATATGTCATCATAAGTAGAGTAAGGATTATACCTTCTGTAAATACTAAAGAACGGCTCGTTGAATAGGGGACTCCTGTGTATTTTACTACCCTTTCTTTAATATTGTCATTCGATTTACATTCTCATCTGAAGAAACTGATAAAAACTTTTAGTTGCACTGGAAGGAAAAACTGTATTGATTGTGTGTGTTTTTTTTTTCTTTGAGAAAGGAGTTCAAAACAACTTGAAAAGGGTTCAGATTTCCAGACTTCGAGGTGCTGCCGGACTTTGATCAGGTGGTCTCGCCACGTCCTCCTCAGCTCTTTGACCTTCACTTTGAACGCTGTGGCTTCATAGGGGTTGGGTGTTGAGTCGAGGCAGTTGGCTGTAATGCTAGGGTGAACATGAACGTCATGAACCAACCCTCCTAACCATGCCTCGTAGGGTTTCTCAGGACCCATGCTCTCCTGGGAGACCTCGCTGAGGAGTGACATCCCCGGGGATGTGATGTCCCCTGGGCCTCAGATCCTGTTGCAGCTTCAGAGTGAACAGAAATAGGGCAGAGCTGCTGGAGGTGTCTCAACACGTTTGCAGACGTACTGATTCTACAGCCGGTCTACTTTGTCTTATTCCTCTTTGACATCAAAGAACACAAGGTGCACAAGGCCAAAAATGTGACCAATTAATTGAGATATTATGGAAACTGCAGTGTAGCCAAGTGCAATATCCAAAGTGCTGGAGCTGCAATTTTTTAATACATTTAAGATATGCCACTGCAGTGTTGAACAGATGCATCAACCTCTGACTCATAAACTTCAGATAAGAGAGCAAGTGTTTTTCATTCCAGACATTGTCATTTTTGGGGTTTTTTGCAGAAAAAGTGATGTCATGTACACATGTAGCCAGGTATCTGAAAGAATGTTTATTTTCTCATGTGTTTTTGTCTTTCATACACATGTAAACTCTGACCAAAGTGATTTTGGAAAAAGCTGTTTTCACGCTTGTGTGTGTTCAGGGGGAAACAGAGTTGTAAGTTCCTGAATTTCACAGTATGCAATTAAAAAAATGCATCAACATTATGTGTGTGATCTTTGTTTATCCTAACCCCATGGTAGTGCTCTACAGCATATTTATGCAGGTTCTTGTCGTTGAAAAGTTTTCTAAAAGTGTCAATGACATTATAAATGAAAACAGAGGTGGAGAAATACAGTATCTGTCTATAAATACTCAGATATGTGTATACATGGCTTAAAATGCAATAATTACATCCCTGCTGACGTTAAAGCTCACACCAGAAATGTAATAAGTCAATACCATCACAATTCGACTTTTTAAGGTTTCACAGTGAGTCTCCCCAGTAATCAACATTTTACTTTTTGTTGTAGACAAAAGACTTTTTTTTTTCACATGCAACATGTTGGCATTTTGAGGAAACTTTTCATTTATTGAATAAGAGGAACTGAAAACCTGCACAACAAGTACAAAAAACGCCCAGCTTTCATGCTTGAAAAACATCAGGAAGTATACAGTTATTGATTCATGCCCCTACATTTGATATATTATCCCATATATATCTTGTATTGAGTCTGGTTTCAACCAGCTCTATATGTAAAGTGTCATGAGATAACTTTTGTTATGATTTGGCACTATATAAATAAAGTTAGATTGAAAAGTAGATATACACGTCACACTGAATCAGACACAGATGTAACCTTTTTCAGTATGACCTAAGTCTGAACAGTTGGATCAGAATTCATGAGTTTTACATTATTTATATCATGACACGTGTAAAACCATTATTGTGTAGTTTATTTGTTGAAATGTATCAACACATTCTCTAACAGAATATAAAGCCTCCACACCAGATTCTCTACCTACAATAGACAAACGATAAACAGACTCATACAAGGCTACTTCCTTAATATCCTGAAATTATACAAGAAGTGTAGACATTTTTTCTCTTTTCAGCAAAAAACTTGGAGTAATATTCAGTTAATTAGCATCCACTGCTGTCATATTACTGTGAAGACTTTAATTCTATTGTATCTATGTTTTTTTTTTTTAGATGTTTTTTTTTTATTTGCATTTTTTTACTGCTACTATTCATCCATTTCAAGCCTGCAAATAGTTTACTAGCTTTTCTCTGAATCCTCTCAGGAATCAGAAACAGCTTTATTGATGTAGTTTTCAAGGAATTTTTCTCAACGTGTCTCAATTTCCTCTGCATATTTTAGGTTCTAAGGACACTAGACCAAGCTTAAAAATTAAGAATGGTGGTAGAAATATTGCCACACTTAAAAAAAAACAAAAAAAAAAACGCATTCAGTTATTGCTAGAAAAACATTGCACATGGAATTCACACAAAATTTCAACCAACACAACTATATCCTCCTCTTCCACTTCCATGTTTGCTTTCGCCTCAAGAATGTGAACCTACAACAGTTTAATGCATGTGTGAAGATTTGAAGTGAGTGTCATTCATTCTGAAGGAATGCTTGCAGACCTTCATTCTGCTACTCGAATTTAGTTCCTTTAGTGAGAAGATGACAGAGAAAACATGGCTTTATATTGATGTTTCACTTGCTTTCCAGTAGTTATAAACATATTTTTGTGGAATGTTTGATGAAGTGCTGGAAAAAGTGAAATGGCTCCGTTTTAGAGTTTTATTTTATTTTACAGATCAAGACAAATCCCCAGAAGGATGACCCGGGCTGAATAATCTTAACTTCCAGCTGGTGTATTTCCTTCAAAGCCCTTGTATTGTATGTGTTGTGACTGGCATTCAGAGCAGACCTTCATCGAAAGAAGTCGAAAACTGGTTGGTTTTCCTTTGTGGCAGGAATGTAAGACTCTGGAAGGAGAGGAGGCTGTCATTGGTTCTTCAGTCTGTTGCTTTTTTTTTTTTGGGGGGGGGGGGCGCCCCCATATGCTGCTGCTGAGTTGGTATTGGGGAAGCCTTCCCACCTATCTTGGTTTGGGTATTTTTAGATCACAGTCATTAAATAGAAGTCTGAGGAAAATAAAAAAAATGGGGGGGTGACTCCCTTTTTTCTGCTGATTCCCCTACCCTTTACTCAACTCCTGTTCTCCTTTTTTTCCCTTTGTGGCTAATCTGTCTCTAAATTGGTTTGTCAGAGGATAAATGTAAGAATGATGTTTTGTTTCCTGGTCCTGACGTAAATATAGTGTCTGCATCATTAAAGGCTTCATGAACTGTTTTATATATGAAGGCTTAATGTCTCCAAGCTGACAGTTAACGGATTCCTCCCAGGTGTTTCCATTTCTCCTTCCATATGTGTGCATATGGAAGCATCACGCCGTCCTTCTGTTTTCTTGTTGAAGTGGAACTACATTTACAAGGGCCCCTGCAGAATAATTCATTTGATGCTTTGATAAGCGATAATGGACCCAGTAAGGTATAATTCATATGCCCCAGATCTCTGCAGAGAGACTATGGCTTCCACAAAGTGTCCCACTACCTCCCCAAGTACCACCCTCTTTCAAGACCGAGTCGTCTGGTTGAGGAGGGCCCATTTATTATTTAAATCCCTCCATAATTCATCCATTCGCCTCAATACACCCTCCGCTGCTCATTCTTCATCTAGTGCAAATTAGCATGGGCTGTGTATCTGTATGTCTGAAAAACACAACAGTGAAAGTAAGCAAGCAGCAAAGAGACGAGAACGGCTCAATCCTATGGTGCAAATTCGGTGCTTATTTCTGGAGCCATCCTGGTGATTTGATGCTGTGTGACATATTGAGTCTAATTTGTAGCCTAAAGAACCAAACAGCTGTGGCCTATTTTGTTTAGCTGTTGTTCGGGTGATGTCACTGTTTCTGCCTCGTAAGGCTGCCTTGCTCTCGGCGCTTGGTGTGAGGATGTCAGGAGCATTTTGCTAAGCTGCTGATGAGGAGGGCAGGGGTGCTGTAGCCTTTAGATTAATCTGATAAGTCAACCAATGTTGTTATGAGTGGGTTTTTTTTAAGACATCTATTAACTAGCGTTAAATATTCGCTCGTGGCCTGCTGCTATATTTAATATGACTTCTTTATTTATATAAGGGATAACACTTGACATTGTATGATAATGTTTTTTTAAGGGCTCAGGGGCAGTGCTGTGTCTCATTGCCATTGTCATTTCTTTGCATATACATAATGCTGTGATGTTTATTTGGAAAGGTCAGTAAAACCAAAATGCAAAAACATTTGTGTAGATTTTAACCACTGTCTAGTTCTTTCTGTGAGGAGATGTTGAACTTTAATGCTTTACATAACATCGATATCAGTAATTCTCAGAAAACATCACATTATGATGACTTTCCAGTTTACATGCTGATTTTTGGACCCAAGTGAAAGTTAAAGAATCCAGATGGTTATTAGTGGTCATAAATTATTAGATAAAATGCTATATGAGAAAAACAAGGAAAAAGACACAAGACAAAAATACATTTGTAGTCTCTGGTTGCATGATAAAATGAACTCAATCTGACTTATTGATCAAGTAGACAAAAACAACCTAACAAGACAGTTATTTGTGATTTTTATGGTCAGAACATGGCACAAATCTGTTATAATGTAAATTATTATAATGATAAAAATGTTCATCATCTGAACGCATAATGTCAGAACTTCAACAAATTGCGTCCTTGCAGTGTCTGTAACTGAAATATACGTGAATCTCCTTCCTGACAGTGTGGTGCGTCCTTGCCCTGGTTTCAGTTTGCATTCCTGCTCCTTCCATCAGGACAGGCCTCAGCATGTCCATCTGTGTATCCCGACTGAGCACATAGACACAACATAGGCAGTAAAAAAGACTGGGGGCTCACTGCTTCAGTATGCATTCTATCATTTACTGATGCAATCAATGAAAGTAATCTAGGTAAGTGCAGCACTATAAGATTTAGTCTTGGATAAATGTGTCACGGTTTCTTATACAAAGTTAGTTTTCTAAATGTACCGAGATGTAGATGATCTAATTTTCACATTTTAAAATTCAAATTGAATGCATGTTGGTGAACCTTGCAGGTACTATGAATAACATTTGTCTAAGACACTTGTCTAAAAACATGTAGTTCAAGCTGTGTTCTACCCTGTGGCATTGTTATCTCCTCAGTGACACATTTACCAGGTTGGACTCCCTCTTCTCTGAAGTTGGTCCTGGTGACACTTTGTGACATTAGCTTGGTTCAGGGTGCTGACTCATCCACCTGCTCTGCAGAGCTTTAACATTTGTTGGCAGCCTCATGTCCCAGAGACACGAAGCGGTCAATTTCCATCGCATGACTTCTCTCATTTGTTTTACTTTTAGAAAAACAGCACCCAAACATTTTTTTTTTTCTCAGGAAAGACCATAAAAGCCAAATTTCTTGGATTTTTGTGTATAGTGCAATCCACTCCACAGACAGGTAGGTATGTGCCTTTGCAGATTATAATATGTGATTAACACAGCGGTTCAGGCTGTGAGCTACAGCATGGAGGTTTGTCACATTCCTGTGTTGTACCTTCAGCAGAGAGGAATGTTCCTGGGCAAACCTGCCTCAGTGCTGTTTTCTAATAAATCACAGTGTTTGCTTTAATCCGCTTGAAGTGTAAGATGAGTGGGGTTTACTGCATTAGGACACTTCACAAAATGTCAGGTATGTGGTGACATGATATTGACGTTCATATGAAACGGGAAAACATAATCTATGTGTATATGTTGTGATGAAAGAATGTGCTCCATTATTGTGAGAAAAATGTTATTTTTCAACTCTCACTGTGCTACCACTACAAACACTGAGCTGTAAAGTGTGTAACATGCTTTTGAAGGCTTTTACATTTGCGATTTTAATACCACGTCCACATCATGGGAATTACCATAAATATGATTTGAGCAATCCTAGCAGTAATTAAGTGTATAGGACGTTGGAGGCAGTAAAGCCAGAAATGTTGGCAGACCTAAGAATGGCCAAAGAGCATCTTCTGTAAATCCTGTATTATAACATATGGGGTGGCAGAGCTGTAAGAACAGGACTTTCACATCACATGTCTATGTTGAAGAAGGTGAATAATTGAGGATCTTTTGTGCAAGTAGGCAGCTAGCTAACAGAGGGGACAAGTCCTGCAGAATCAACATCCGCATGAAATTGGGGGGGGGGGGTGGGGGGGTGAATCAGTGTTCTTGGCAAATTCAGCTTCATGCAAGTACCAGTTACTAAATACAAAAACCAAAAAAAATCTCAGGGACCTTCTTTTTCTTGTCAACCTTTATTTTACCACACAAGAGATTAAAAGCAATTTCTAATTTACAATGACAACCTGACAAATGAAAACACCTGTAGGTGGAAGGAAATCAAAGAAGAAAAAACAATAGATGAAACAGATGAATGTAAATCAAATGGAAGCGAAAAGGATATCCACAAGTAGCACCTTTTTAAAAGCAGTAACTGAGATAAATCTATCCGATTTTTGTGTTTTTGAACAAATTCCAATTATGTGCTGCAGCAGACTGGAGTGACAACAACAGGCTAAAGGATATGTAGGATTTAGAAGCTTTTATTCTGATGTAAGGGGAAGGCTGTAGTGTACTTGGCTGCAATAACTGACCTACATACATAGGAGGAGGATATGATGAGTATTCAAGGAGCACCATTTAACCAGGGAATACTAAGTGTAAAAATATTGATGCTTTTCAGTATTGTGGCATGATTTTCAAACACGACTGTAATGATTTTAATTCATAGTTCTCATACAAAGATCGTCATTGCAGATTTTACTGATATAAGCAGATGTTAAGCCTTTTCCTTAGATTGCAAAAATTGCAGCTGCATAACCCACTGCTCTTGTACTCACATTTTATGCACATTTGTTTCATATGTGGAACTAATACCAAGACACTGACTTGGTGTGCTTGCCAATTTGACTAAAAGACTGATTGTGATTC
>JAPQRP010000030.1:10379085-10389405 GCA_037367295.1 Apogon hyalosoma | reverse complement strand
AAGTTTTCCTTAAATTGAAATCTGTCCTTTGCTTACTGTATAGATTGAAATGTCAAAATGTAACCCCTGTATTACCAGATTCTGCAAAAGACAGTGGTGTGTTTATTATTCAATGCAAATGCAACAGCAGAATGATTGATTTTATTCAGCGTTTGAATATAAACCATATTCCAATAATCAAACAATGTAATGTGTGATCACTTTATATAGTTTGATGTTGCACCTTCTCAGTGAAAATGGTTAAAATGTGCATAAATCGCCTGTTCAGTAAGTGCTCAGTTTTCTCATTACATTCAATTCTCAAGTAACAGGGAGACCTCTACATCAGAAAGGCATAAACCTGACTTTGTATATGAGGCAGGTCAAGTATTACCAGTTTGCATTTAAGGTCTAATAGTCAAGGGCCAATACCAACATGCTTTCCAATTATGTCACTACTTGTGTTCTTTCTGTTTGCCTGAAACTTCCACATCAGCCTGCAGGCTCTGACGGAGCCAATCCGTTACCTCCACTCCACACACCGAAACCAGTGTGACCGGCCTCTCCTAGTATCCCTGCCTCCCTGATTAGAGGTCTCCTCTGGGCGTAATGACAGAATTGTGTTCCTGTCAGTTCCTGCTGCTCAGAGTGGGCTAATAGTCACGTTAGCCCACGCAGCATGTCATTAGCTCTCCACCCGTAGCCCAATGAGGGGCAAGTCTGTCATTTCAAGACTAAATCACAGGGCAGGCAGGCCGGAGATCACAGTCACACCGGTGCTCTGAAGCTCCAGTGTTTCCACCCACTCCTCCACGCTGCACTTAATATGCATCGACTTACACATACTGTATTAACACGGAGGAATAACTGTGACATGGGCTGGAGGAGGCAAATGGAAGTCAAAGAGAGGAACTGATACTGAGATCATTCCATCAAAATCGTAATTTGAAACACACTGTTCATTTCTGATTGTGATTGGATGATGCATGGTTATCACTCGGATGATTAGCGGGCTTGCCTAGCATCTATCAGAGCTCGGACTAATCTGCTTTGATTATTAGCCTCTAAGCCTTCCTTCCATGCTGGGCTTGTCAAGTACGGAGTGAGGAGAAATTACACTCCTCATATTTGTATTAATCTATCAGTGCTTACTTGTCAAACTGATAATTGCGTCGCCCATAGTTCACATCGCCCCTTCAGAAATGTATCATTGCTGTTACTCTAGCCTCACATATGCAAACATATTTCCGCTCAATCAGTTTTTAAGTGTTACTAATCAAATCATTTTTTCTCCAACCTCATTTCAAACACCTCATATTCTTTAAGCACTAGCTAACTCTGTTGTCTGCTACTGCAAAAAAAATCTAACCTTCACTCAAGGTTAAAGCACTTGTGCATTTTCCCAAAACTATTAGAAAAAAACGCACATTTAATCAGAGTGGACAAAGTGTCAACAGCTACAAATAGAAAGCTGTCCTCAAACTGGGCTATATTACTTTCAGGTGTTCTGTTTTTCACTAGCGTACCCTGAGGGATGCTAGCCTGGCCGGCCTGTTCGACACGCTGACTACCTACTGAACATCCACAACCTTGCACGGCATTAAATGTTAAATGCCGTTGTTTACAATCGCATTACATATGTTGATTGAAAATGCAAGCCTCTTAAATAATAGTGAAGTCTTTTCTAGAGCTGAATACATTAAAAACCGGACAATCTCTGGCATGAAAATCAGCAGCCTGTACAGAGCATCTGTTACATGTATGCGCGCCATATCGGAATCATTTTACCCTGTTTCTCCACACAATAAAAACTTCTGCACATTTTCCAGCTTATTGGTCACAGTGGGTTTTTTAATACCAACCACAACTTGCCCTGCAGCTGAAACTTCATGGGAAATAAGCTGAGCACGATATATTTAACAAATTTTCAGGCCTGTGGCTCTATAAGTAGATAAGAAGTGGATCCGTTTTTGATCCACGTGAGCCAGATCTTAGCAAAGCTGTGGGTCGATCCTTGAGTCAGGGGGACAAGCTGATAATTATGAGCGAGTGTGACCGCGTTATACAATACATGCGCATCTTTAGTCAGCGCCATGACCTTCTCTGCTGAGATTTGCGTCTGCCTAACTTTGCCCTTTAGTGGGGCATGTTGTGTAAGTAAAGGGGCACAACGTGAATAACATTGGTATTTGCGCAACAGTCTGTGCTGAGTGGAGAGCTAACTGGAGCAGGAGAATGGCGCTGTTCGGCGAGGTTCACGGCTGTTATTCCTACAGGCCATGAGCGTGAAAGGAGCTAATGCCATCTGACAGTTCTGGAGCAAGAAGAGGAGGGCTGGACAGAAAAGGAGGAGAGAGTGAAGAGAGCGGGGGGTGTTAAGAGATAGAGTGGGATGGAAAGGGGGTGGAGATGGGAGTATATGGAGGGGGGGTGTTGGATGAGAGAGAAATAGGGGATGAGCTAGATATGGACAAAGCAGGGATGAAGGATACGGGGAGGGGAAGGGCTAAAGAGGCGATACTGTAGGGACCTCTATTGTTACCAGCTACAGAAAATGGCCTCTGAGAGCCATCGCGTTTTATCACTGTGACATATTAAAAGTCGAAGAATTCAAACATTTTCTTGAAAGATGCAGATGAAGTGTGAACCTCAAAGTGGGAGGTGAAGACCGGCCATCCCTTAGTCTTAGATATTCCATCAAATACTTATCAGAGAGCAGCACATCCAGACTCCCCTGTGTGTTCGCACGGCTGCCATTTTGAAAGTCTGCCTTTGAGGGAATTCCAAAAATGCTCTCCAAGCATCACAGATGAATTTCTGACCAATGCGTGTCCAAGACGCAGGTGACACGACCTGCCATATTCCCCCATCCTGCTCCTCTCAGTGAAATGAAGGAAGTGAAGTTCCCATACCACTGTCACAGACAAAGATAGTAAAAAGGAGGAGCAGCATTGAAGGCATGATGGCAGACGGATGGAGGGAAGAGGGAGTGGAAGTGAGGTGGGATCCCACTGTAATTTGACAGGCTCCAGTCCCACTCAGGCTTCAGCAGCGTCTTTTGAAGAAGGCGCTGCAGACACCCTGCTGCCAGCCTAACCTGTCATTACCGACAAGACAGAAAGACACAGAGATGCTGCATCTTAATGTCTCATCCTGCATTACCACACAGTGGGAGATGCAGATCCATTTATGGAGGAAAATGTTGCCAGATCTGTTGGCTATATTACACATGTATTATATACTTGATGGAAGGGTTCTTACACATAGTGCACCTAAAATAACTCCAACGCAGTAGAAATTATCAAATACTCTGTCTTATATTGTACACTTTCCTGAGAAACGGTGCAATTTACTTTTGCTAAATTATTCTAGAAAGTTATTCTCAGATCCATTAGTTACATAAAAATACTAGTGCTACATTATAAAAGTATATGTACTAAACCAAAAATAATGTGCTTTGGAAGTATCATTTTTATGTGTTACTGTAATAGATTATCTACACAAAGTGATGCCGCTTTAGCATTAGCTTCTTGTAACTAATTTAGACACTGACACATAGTTTGGTTCATATTCATCATCCAAAAATGCAAATTGTGCAATTCCACAAAGCAGCTACAGCTAAATCTTTATATTTGCTGATTATTTCCTCATATTGTGTTTCTAAATACCAGACAATTACTAAATTTCCTAATGTCCTCATCAGATGTGTTATCTCTTGTGAGCAATACATAAACACTGTAAGAGATCAGGTTTACTATCACATACGACTAAGAGCAGCTGTGAATCATTTTCAGATAACCGGATTTACCCTGTAATGTATTTTTATCCATCATCTAAGTGATTAGTTATACTCAAAGTTAACCAGTGACTGAAGCTTTCAGATAAATGCAGTGCAGTTCAGGTAAAGTACCTCTAAATTCTGCATAAGTACAGCACTTTCCACTAATAGTTTTTTGTAAGTAGTGCAATAATGCATATTGCAGATGCTCCAGTGTTTTTAGCTGCAAGTATCTCCTGTGAGGTATATTTATCGTGCAACGCGATGGATGGGGTTTTCACCGGGGGTCTCACTGACTAGTGGGTTGTCAGTATAACTGATAAATGTCTGATAACTATAAATTGTAATAAGAGAGATGGGAAACCCTCCCTCAGACTGGTGTTGAGACCTCATGTCATTTTTGCTATGTGAAGTTTTGGGGTGGGGTCTCTGCTGTGAACTTGCCTCTAAAACCTGATTTGAAAATGTGTTATAGAAATAAACCTGACCTTGATTTTAGAGATTTTGTTTGGCCTCACTTGCATTTATTTGATCTATAAGATGATGTTGGCATCTTTTTTGAGTACAGTAATTGTACATCTTCTTTGTTAACATTTACCAGGGAATTAACCTTTTATTAAACAGACGTTTTGAGGTTTTTTTTTTTTCTTCTGTTTGTTTTTTGTTTACAAATGCACAATGTGTTTCACAAATCCCATCTGTTTTTGAGAGCTGGATCAAAATCTGTACTTTGATCCACACTAGTCAGTCATCACTATAGGAGAAACCACTTCTGTCAACACAATCCAAATAATATCAAAGGTGCTGCTGGTTGTTTGGCTCCAGATAAGACGATTAAAAGTCCGAGCCCCCTCAGCGGCGCTCCATCATTAAAGCTGCTGGCCCACATCTATAGATTATAACAGCTCCACCGCTGCCTCTCAGGTCACACACTGCAATGCTTTGATCAGCCTCTTGGTATTTGTGAGCAAACAAGTTGACACATGCTACTGAGTTCTGACTCTTTGTCTGCTGATGGAGGATCACAGGGGCTCCATGTTTGTGTGACACCGCCCTCTGGTGGTGAAGCCGTGTACCTTTACTCATGTGAAAAGTGGATTTTATTTGATGTGTGGTGGTTTAAGAAGTATTCAGGATTGACTTAAAAGTTAAGCATAATATCCTCAAGCTCAAAGTGACACCATTAGGATGATTCCAAACATCTGGAAACATCAAAATCCAAGCAGGCTATATAGCCAGTAAGACCAAGCCAAAAAGAGTAGTTGCCAAAACTGTCAAATACATGTACTGAGTCTGAAAAGCAGTTTTAATAGAAACACACAAATGACTCCAAGTAGTAGTGTCAGTGATCTTATTTGTTTCCAGTGTTTTAAGCTGTTACTTAACATGTAATGCAGTGTTCTCAGTGTTCTATTTGTAGATGTTTTTGCCAGATTTATTTGCACATTTTAACAACTCCTTCACATTTTGACCTCAGATGCAAATTTCATGTGATGTTTGTGTATAGTATGTATGTTTGGTTGCAACCAGAGATGCACTGATTGCAAAATTCTTGGCCAATATGAATATTTTAAATAATATTTTGGCTAATTGCTGATACAAGTTTTACTTTATGGTTTTTGTTTTTTGTTTTTGTTATTTATTCTATCCTTGACAAAGAAATCTGTTAGGATTAAAATAGTTTCTATTTTAACATCCTCCAGCCCTTCATTACACTAATGACTGATTGAAGCAAATGCAAACATGCAAATTTATGAAAAAAATGTATGAAAAAAACCTTTAACATGACAAATATATATCAAACTCTGCTCAGTGAAAATATATCTTATATAGCAATACCAATATCAGCTGATATCAGCAAATACCAGCTGATATATTGGTGCATCCCTAGTTACAACTAAGTATGAAACCTCATAAACTGTGCTGGACATTCTGATAAAACTGAATTTAAAGCTCAGTTAGTCTTATGTGGTTAATAAGGATGAAATATCTGTAGAACAGCTTTTTGCTGAGCTTATGGAGGTAAAATGAGGTTTTGTGCAGTATTTCTTTTGGACATTACTCTTAATCTACATGTCTGTTTTATACTTTGACAAAATTGTGATTTTAAAGCTTGACAGTATTTTTGAAACTATAATACATCTTCAGACAAGGTGTTGCTTCTCTAATTCTCTACCAAAACACTAAACAACACTTAACACTAAAGTCACATTTGATAAATGCTTCAAACTCTTCAAATACTTACGTCTGTCCTCTTTTCTTTATTTGTGTGTTACATAAGTTAAATCTTTACTTTCTGCGTCTCTGTACATAATGCAAAATAAAGTCTTACCAGCGTCAGTTTGTGTGTTGTCATAAAAAAACATCTGTGTAAACAAACTTTATAAAGAATCAATCATTTGTTAGTTTTTATAACATAAAATTAGAAGCTGAAAGCCACAGTCATAGATAATGTCCAGCATAAACCAGTATAAATATTAAACAAACACCTTTTCTGGTCTGTTGCATAATTGTGGATTAGCTTGAAGATGCAACTCATCCAGAGTGAATGTCTTTTGTGATTCACATGTCAAGAACAGAGGAGCACAAAGGTTGTAAAGGTCGAGGGGCTGATGGAGATGTCAGTCACCGTGTCACGGTCGTGGTCACACCAAAGAGACATAAAATAACAAGAGAATCAGTACAGCTGGATTTTCACCAAGGGGTGAGAGAAACTATGGGAGATCAGTCACAGAAGGCACTGGGGCAGAGTGGGTTTGAAAAACTACATGGCAAGGCTTTATCCCCAGAGCAGAGACGCTTACAGACTGAGTGAGAGGAGGACGATGTTGAGTCGTCTCCTTTTACATCTGTGTAGTAATTGTGTGTAATATTAAAGTCGCACGTGCCCAAACAGGGCCTCGGTGATTTTGCTGCAGCAAAGTGTTTTCCGAACACCTCTGTAATGCACTTCATTACATGGGATTTCAGTTTTATGCCAGCCTCAAGTTGGAATAAGACTCAAATTAGAGCTAATGTCATTTTTCCATCAAAGTCGTGGCTCCAGTGGAACTAGGTCAGCTCTAAAATTATTTTCTATTTATGTACCCACTTTATAAATTCCACAGTAGAACAAAAAAAACCTGTGTATATCGATCCTATAATATAATGCACCGTGTACTACACTATTGACACTATATGGAACTTCAGACACAGGCCCAGAAATGTGACTTACGCTGTAAAAATTCCCATAACATTGGTGATCGGCAAAGTTAAATGCCACTTGAGATAATTTGTATGTTGTTAGGAGTTATATATGACATTTTTCTATTTTTAGTAACAAGGAGATACAGCTCTCTGCTGATAAATGCTGTCAGTATAAAATGTAGTATTTTCATTACCTGTGTTTGATTACATGTTTATATTGAACATAATACAGACAAGATTTAGTGCTGAATAGATTTACTGAAGCAAACGGAGACAATAGTTAAATAAATGTTTCCTTAAGCTCTGATCTCTGATCGATTACATTTTTCTGCATGAAATGAAACTGTGCTATGCAAACACTGTCAGATGAGGTCATTTTCATTGTGATGGATGGTTTTCTTCTGTCAGATTAGTCTATGGAAACTAGAATTTGATAACACTGATAAATAAAAGATCAGATCCATGAAAACTGCTCACAATATGAATATCAGGCATTAACAGATTTAAGATTTCAGTATTAAAATGACAGTTAGCTTAGTGAAAGTGTACAATGAATGAATTATGTAAGTCCTTTAATCTTAATAAATTATTATTGTTTCAGGTAGTGTCCTGTGTATGTTTATCACATTCCTACATCATCCTCCTAATGTCCAGGCATGAATTTTTGTCCTCTGTGGGGACATGAGTTTGAGGCCTTTAAGTCAAATGCCGATCATGCAGCTCTTTTTACTGCTTTTCCATTGCTGATCTAAGCTCAACTCACCTGCATAAGGCCTAGCTGGCAATGGAAACCAGAGGACCTGAAAAGTCCTTGTTCTATAGGGAATTGACCTGAAACCTTCCAGCTATGAGGCAGAAGAGCTAACCATTGCCATGTACTGCTCATTATTCAGCCAAATAGGGAAACAGGTAATTATATCCCCGAACGCAGTTTCGGGGATATTATGTTTTCTGGTCCGACTGCCGCCGCTAGCGGCTCCGCTGCCGCCAGATATCCTTCATGTTAATGCGGTAACTTGAAAAATATTTGGTTTAGAAATTCCAAATTTTCCACATCAACCAATATCATGGAGATGAAGAACTGATTCAATTTTGGACGATTTACCATTTCTAGATTGGCCACAAGGGGCCGCATAAAAGTTTAAAATCACTGATCACTCTTTTGTTCATATCTCTGGAACTATTTGTCTGATTGACTTCAAATCAAGTGCAAATGAAAGGTCATGACCTGGGGATGCCTCACGTCATGACATCATAGCTGTCTGGTTAAGGATTGGGGGCGTTCGGGGACATACCCCTAGCTGTCTCTTTTGGTGGCTAGTTTTGTCTAGTTATTTTTATGTTTTGTCATCCATGGAAAAAAAACATCTTGCTAACAATCAAATTTGTTCTTCAACAAAAGGGTTTTTAAATTTAATTCCGTAAAGATTTCAAAAATATAGATTAGAGTTCTAACGCTCTCAAAACACCTCTTTTATTCAGCACCACTGAACAAAATATGAAATGTACAGAAATCCATATGAAAATGAAAATTAATATACCATTGCATTAAATCACTTCAGTGGGGGATACTAGTCATTCACTGCAAGAAATCAAATTCAATCAATCAAATTTTATTTATATAGCACTATATCATAAGTTCTCTCATAGCATTTTACATATAGAGCTGGTTGAAACCAGACTCTAAAGCCAATTTACAGAACCCAGCAACACATATGAAAAACTTTTTTAACACGTTTCTTTTACTCATATACACATACTCATATACTTGCTATATTATTTTTTTAAAAAAAATTGAAATAAAACTGATTTTTTCATGCAGTGCAATATCTTAGGTTAGCATATAAATCTGACAAATGTATAGTTTGGAGTTAAAAATGTGCATTAAATGGAAAATTGGAGGTGACAGGTTGCAATAATGTGGCTCAGTTTGAGCTAGAAGAGGGTGGTTAGTCAATGTGGGGCTTCAAGTTTCACCATGAGGTGGCTAAACAGGTTAGTAGAGACATGTTGAACCTGTTTACTATACGTATGGGAAGTGGAAAAAAAAAGAAAAAAAAAACATTGCAGGAAAATAAATGTTTTTCTTCATAATAAAGATGCATCCTCCTAACAAAATTGACTTGTATAGAAGACAATATACAGAACAATTAAAAGGAGGATGAATGGTTATTGAGTGTGGCTCATGAGATTGACTGTTTTACTGGTCATTAACTCAGAGACGGTGGTCAGGTCACCTCAGTTATATATGCCCTTTGGAAGTTCGGGGAGAGAACAGTTGCATTGATCCACCGGCCATCAGGGCTCCAAAAAGCAAATGCATCTGGGAATATAACGCAGATCATTGTAAACCTAATTTGCAGGAGTGGAACTGAGGCCAAACACTGGGGTCAGCTCCTGTGCAGCCTGTTGAGGTGACTTGTCAAAAAGAAAGACAATGAGATAGAACAAAAGTCATGTGTTGGAACATTGTACAAAATGAGGACTCAAACCAGTACTGTAGCTCCAAATTGAACTGACCTCTGACCTCCAGGATGCAGATGGGTTTATTAGAAATTCTGGAGGGTTTTTACACAACACAGCACTTTTGGTATAAAGTATCTAACAATAATTAGGCATATGTTTTGTTAATTGTGGCGTTCTAAATTTCCCACAGGTTTCATATTTAAATAAATCCATGTTTATTCAATGTGTGTTTCATTTGACTATTAATGAATGTCATTGTTTCCATTTTTTAAAATTACTCTCACCTGCAACTTTTTCATGACAATATAATATGCATTATTAAAGGTAAGTAAATGATATATTACTATAACTCATTAGTGAACATGATTTCAACTTGAGTCAGTTTGGAAAGATTTAGATTCTTACCCATTTTAAAAACAACTTCTCCCGTAACACTGTGCTACATCACAAAGTCGTCTAGTAGTCTGTTACCCCTTGGCCAACTCTGGCCAAAAGGGTATTGTAATCGTTTTGTCATCTGTCTGTCCATTCAATGATGTGGTCGCATTATCTGAAGAATGCTTTGAGATGTCTGCGCCAAATTTATACTGTGGATGCATCTTGGCATGGAGCAGAAGTCTGTTAGAAATGGGTCACCTTGACCTAGTTTTTCAAGGTCAAATGGTGACTTGTCTTTTCAACGATGTAATTGCTATATTTGGCCGTGGGGTATTAAAAGTGTGCAGCACGTTGTCTTCTTTTTTACCCTCGACCCTCACCAAAGGGTATTGTCATCAGTTCATTGTCTGTCTGTCCATCTCTGTCCATCCGTATCTGCAAAAACTTTGGACTGAAGTCCAAGGCTTTTCAAGTGCTGGCTTGTTATATATATATATATATAATTTTTTTTTTTTTTTTTTTTTTTTTTTTTT
>JAPQRP010000030.1:10355176-10377263 GCA_037367295.1 Apogon hyalosoma | reverse complement strand
AATTATGTGGCATCATTTTGTTACTAATACATCACCTACTTATTATCAGGAAAGATATTCAAGATCATTTTTCCCCCCGTTTAGATCTGACGTGTTTTCGAAGTGTTCCTCTAATTTTTTTGAGCAGTGTATATATTTTCAGCGTTTTCTTTGTAGCAGCTTGAAAGAACATATACTGAAGGAGTGAATTAGCCCAAAATCTCAAAATTGACCACTGCATGAAAAATCAATGTTTTTGCCTGCTGTGTTTTGCCTTAATGAAACCAATAAAGGTGTCCTTGCAGCCCTTCAGCAAATTCAGGTTGGAATTTAGAGGCCAACGCCTGGAAAGGAAAGGAAAGGAACTCCATTTGCATGAGGTGGATGTCATTAACTCCCACCTACAGTTAAATGCAGACTAATGGTTGTTGTGTAAACAGAGCAGAGGCTGTAGGATGTACAGTGACTCTTTGATGAGGGTTTGGTGAAGGTCTGGAACTGCTTTGGAAAAGACTCATGATTCTACTTTTTAACAAGAAACATTGATTGTTACTCTTTGAAACTCAGGAAATAGATCCATGCTGCGGTTTTGCTTTGGGAAATCACAATGTATGTATGATATATGTGCATTTGAAGGAGAACAAGGCTTGTGTGTCCCATTCCTGTTTTTCTTGAAGCTCTTTGTTTGTGAAGTGGAGAGGTTCGGCCATACCAGACAGTGTGCTGAGGGGGAGGGGAGCTGCAACAAAAGAATTGCCCTTTGTTACACAAATGTTTATAAGGAAATGTAGAAAACATGCCGCACACTAGCTCATTGGAGCTGACATTTAATCAAATTAGCATTTTAACTGACAACTTCTCCTTGTTTAAAAGGCCTTTTCTGAGTGTAAAGAAAGTTAGGAGTGTGACAAGCTCTATAAGGAATGTGTGATGCCTGGGGCTGCTTTAACATGACATGTTCACTTTGATTGTACTTTAAGGTTTGGGGGAAACAACAAAATGTCTGTAGAAGTTTGATCCTTTTGGATGTGGTCTTTGGTCCAGAATCACTGCTATAGGTCATATGTAACCACAGAATTACAGCTGTAAGAAAGTAAGCAACTATATTGTGATAATATCACAGTATTGGTTATTTAAATAATTAGCAGATTAATCAATACTCAATCATAATCAGTATTTGCAGCAAAACATGTACAGTGTTTTAGCTGTTATAAGGGAAAGGAAAGTATAGTCTGACTGACGCAATATATAAGGATATTGATGTAGGTTTAAAAAAAATACTACTAAATAGTTAATATCTAATAAAAGGTGTATTTTATTTACTTTAAAAAAGACCTGAACATGACCACATTTTCAATCATACCAAGTCGAAATAAAGGTATAAAAAACCTTTCACATTATTTCCTAAACCTAACTACTTTGTGTTCTGTATCTAAAAAGATGTAACATCCTTCATTTAGGCATCAGTTGGAAGCCACAAAGGGCACTGCTCAGCTTGGACTTTAATAGCCAATGAAGTTTCTTCAGTAATTCTGCAAGATCATCATGATGGTTTTTATTGTGGTTTGAAATGGGTGGTGCTAATTATGGAGTTTGAATGAAATTAGATTAAAAATTAACAAAAATTCTCATTTCTACCAGTTTGCACTTGTGTTTCTTTCACATTTAAAGGAATTAGTGATGAATATATCGACTCATTTAACTGGAATCATTTATACATAAGCTTCTGTTCAGTAAATATGTTCTTCATGCAATAGGATTTAATATGAGCGTGTCAGATATGTACATGCAGGGAATATTATGGGTAATATAACAGCACGTCCCATTTCCATAGTGGCGACTAGACGCCAGGGACCTCGCCATTCATCCTCCACGCCATCCTGGTTCCCAGTGATTTCAAGGTTAAAGGCAACATGGCCGATTATGCTGTTCATCTTTGCCACATGGGAGGAAAGGTGCTAAGGTCAAGGGTGACATATGGTGCCCCCCGCCTCCTTCCCCCTGAGTGGCTCAGGTTTGATTCGCTATTAGTATTGACAAGCAAGGTTATGCCATTCAGACTGAGAACATGTCAACAAAGCTTTAGACTCTGCTGGTATGGAGACAACAATAAGGTAATTTATTTTAGGAAAAAAAAAAGGAAGTATTTTTTATTTGTTTGCATTCAAATAAATGTCAGAGATCTTGTGTTCTTGCTGGGTTTCCTGTCTAATATAACCTTTGTAAAATGTCTGTTTACCAGGAATGTAAAAGCTGGATTTATGTCAAACATTACACGTCTTGGAAAATCAAGGTTGTGGATATAAAAAACAAGACTATGTGTAAAAGTAAAAGCAAAAAATACCTTCAATAAATGCCACGACCAATGAAATGTGAACTAAAATGAACAAAATTACAGGTAAAATCTGTTTTGTTTTAGACTAGAATTGCACTTTACATGACATGCTGAAAAAAGTTAATGTTCATGGTAACATGACCTGAGGCCTGGTTTTGTGAGTCATAGTTGTTGTGCATTCTTGCACTGCACATTTTTCAGCTTCTACAAATCAGTAAATCTATAAATCAATCAACAGGAATACCTGAAATACCAATGCTTGAAAAAATGAGGCTAATTTGCAACTAGCCGATTGTTCTATATACAAAATAAAGTCTGAAATGACCTGTGAAATGTAGTTGTAAAATAAATGAAATGAAAATGGAAAGTTTCAGAACTGTACTGACTGATTATGCATTTGGCTTACTCTGCTGCTCTCCTGTTAACTCTTAGTGGACTGTAAAATAATATTAATACTCAAATCTGCATGTAAAGGCGTATCCAGTTACAACACCTTGGCGAGCTGCTTCTTAAGCCGTGCCTTTGACACAGTGACATATGGTAGCAGACTCTTATGGTATTAGTGTAAAGTAAACTGGGAGACGGCGAGACTGGCTTTGATCACACCAACAGGTTACACATGCCCTCATATTCCTACCTGCTTCCCAACCCGCTTGGCCTGACAGCTTAACTCGTGTTTTTCAGAATCCTCCCGAGCTGGTGTGTCACGTCTCACTTTTTATGCCTCATGCATTCACATGTATGTCTGTGTGTGTGTTGCGTTTGAATGTGAAAAGCCTCTTATATGTGACTTAAGAGTGACCCTGGCCATTAGCATTCACAAGGTGTGTGTGTGTGTGTGTGTGTGTGTGTGTGTGTGTGTGTGGTGGTGTTGGTGTGGGGGTTGGGTCTTCAGGAGGTGGGGTGGGGTTGTGTGTTGCATGTAAGAGTGACCAAGTGGTATTGGCTGGGTGGAGCTGTGCAGAGGGTCTGCAGGAAGGCCAGGACGTGGATTGTTTGTTACAGTGTCAAGCAGGAAGAGGTGGAGGGGATCGGGCTGGGCGGTGGGATAGTTTGGAGTGTGGCAGTTTGGTGCGACACCGGATGCTTCCCTGGCCCCCTTGCCAGGCTGCTGGAGGGGATGAAGGAGGCGAACCAACTGGTTGGTAAGATTACCTCTGCAGCTCCCACAAGTTTAGACATTTCGCTTCATTCATATGGGCTAAATCATGACCTGGAAGTGTGAGCTTATGTGCATTTAAGTGAAAGGTGGAAGCAAGAAACAAGAGGATGTACTTTTCTTTACAATTATGATGACATGGTTTTGACATTTTAGTGTTTGTTTCACCATGTTTCACTATTTCTGCATTCACGAAATAAACCCTTAAAATTAAAATGATTAAACGGTGACACCCATTTATATAAAATTAATCTAAAACAGTTGGAAAAAATACTACTCTGTATACTAACAAAGAAAATGCAGTTAGAACTTCCTGGTTGCCTCCCTCACAAATACAAAATTTGGTTTCCCCCCCCCCACACACACACACACATACACACATACAAAACAACTACATTTTAATCCAGGGCATGGTACTAACAGTTACTTTTGTCAGTAGCTATCTGTTTATTTTATTGATTGTTGTCAAATTTGTTGTCATTCTGTTAAGTTCTCTTCAGGCAAAAGTGAATTACCTCTTTAATCCGAAAATCTATCTAAGTATATTTAATGTAGACTCTCAGAAAACTACTGAAATGGTTAAATTCGAACAGTTTGCAGTTGATTTCAGACAATTCACTGATAAGAACAAGATTAAATTAATGTGACCAAAACTTCCACATTAGTTTGCAGTGCATAAAATAGATACTTGTTCACATTTAATTGAGGCACAAATTAATCTGAATTAAAGAAAAAAAAAAAAAAAAAACATTCTAGAGAAAGTGAATGGAACCTCTTCGTTTCTATTTTTCTGCTGGAAAATGGGTGTTTGCCTTGAGGTTTGACAAAGAAGACAAAACCACAAATTATTCAATCTGATAACGTGTTTTGTTTGGGTAAAGTTTACCTTTTATTTGACCGTTTTATAATAGAAGCGGTGATTAAAGGGGGACACGTAATCAATGTCCCTGTTGGATCCATCTGGTTACTCATTATTATTGATCCTCAAACTAACAAGCAACCTAAACAGTGGAATTTAACTCTTAGTGGGTAGTTGGCTACTATTCAGGAAGTCTTGGACAAGCTTGTGCATGGTGGACGTCTTCACTGTAGACTTTGTGACTCTGGGTTTGGTCAAATATCATGATGATAGAACGGAGAGTGTTTCCAAATTCAGTACAATCTAACTCCTCTCTTCTTTCTTAACTTAATGACCCCCAGATTTGTTAGGTTTACTGTCTTCAGTTTGTAACCAAGCAAGCTGTGAAACCTAACCTTCGTCCCTGTTGCACTAAGTGGTTCAATTAGTTAATGTCTATGTGTTTTGTCAGCCTGAACCTGTGTTTATGCTTGGACATGCACTTTGGTCCTCTTCAGAAGTGCCAGAGGCATAGTGCTGAGAAAGGGGGAGAGGCTAATTTGGACAGAGCCTAGTGGTGTGGGACTGTGGGGTGGGGTCAGTATTGTTGAACACCAGTGAAAATAGGACTATCAGTTCCACTCAGATAACCCCTAGCTGTCATTGGAGCTCAAGCCAAGCCGTGACCCCAGGGCTTGAACTCTGCAGTCATGTGACCAGGCAGTAAAGTGACCAGTGGCATTGCTTGGCTCAGGCTGCGGTCAGAGAGGGGCAGGGTGTCGAGGAAAGAGGTTGTCGGGGGAGAGAGAGTGGGAGAGAGAACACTACAGAGGCAGAGAAAGAAAAGAGAGTCATGAGGCGACCAGGCCCGCTGGCTTTTCTTTAACAGAGTCCATGCATGAATGGGGGCCGGGCAGACTGGGATAAGCATGAAATGGATACATGGGAAGGTAAGAGAGGCAGGCAGGATGGTGTTTGCTTCCTTTTAATGGCCTATATGTGTTATCTGTGAAATAACGAGGACAGAGATTGTGATTCTCTTGCAGTCTGATTGCTTTATATCCTGATTTCATGTTTTTCTCCCCTGTTGTTGGTTGCTAATTTGCTAGTACCACATATTGCCTTGAAATTGCTACCACAGAAAGAAATGCTCAAAAGAAGCTCAGTTAGCTCCATCCTACTCCAAAGAATCGTCATTGCAGTTTCAGCAAATACAGATGCCTTTTTGCTTTTTTTTTTTTTTTTTTTTGGTCACATTTGATGGGATTAGCTCTGTATGTTGTTAATGATCTTTACTGCTAGAGCTAATGAGCACAAAGATATTCTAGCTTTTTTTCACAGAATTCCCTGTGATCGATGCCCCCAAGTGCCTTGTTTATGTGTGTGTTATGACGTATCTCAGTGCGGTGGTGAATTGCACAGTGCACCTCCATATGTATTGATCTTTGGTGTGTTGGTTTGTACACAGTCAGCAGTGTTGGTATGATGGTGGGTGAGGATGGCTCCTGGGGATTGGTGCAGCTAAAATCTTCCACATATTATAACATTTTTCCCCCAACCCTAACCCGTGTTTGTTAATTCACACTGTAGTTTCACACGAAGATGAATTATCTTACTTCGAAGATTCTCCTCCAAATTCCCATTCATTTTTGTAGCTTCATTTGGATGTTGATGTGAATTATCTGAAGTGCTAGAATAACATAACCTTCTTCTGGCAGTTTTCACACTACATCCCACCCAGAGCCCCCACCCACCCCCATCTCCTCCCTCTCCTTGTATTGCAAGAATTTGGAATGTGCTCCTTTTCTTCTGCTAAGATGTAGTCCAGAGGGCAAAAGCAGTGGATAATGTGAAAGTGTCCTGGCCTGCTCATCATTGCTGTATGTCTCTGATGAATGTTTATCTGCGGGTGTTTATTGATTGCCTAGAATAACTTGCTAATCCCCAGCACAAAATTGTCACAGGGGGACTTTAGAGACAATGCAACAATCCTTTTTTTGCAAGTCTGTCCTTCATTTGATATTTCCTTCAAGGACTTAAAGTGTGGCATGTGGAGGAACCATGTTACTGTATACATCCCATCCCCCCTCATGTTAATCCCTCAGCAGCCATGTTGGTTGTGTTCCAGCTGAGAGAGGGTTAACTCCTCACTTCTGCTGCTGTAACTTCAACCACATCACCTTAAATCAGCAGGAAGCCCTTCTGTTTGGCATAATTTCTGACGTTAGAGAAATAATGCATGTGGTCTTTTGGTGCAAAAAAGAGACAAATACAGAGGGAGAAGGAGTGTCAGAGGTTGTTTATGTGGATGTAGATGCAGGGAGCAGAGGCTGTGTGAAGATCAATAGTAACAGTGGGGGAGGTCAGGGACTCCAATGACTCTGTAATGCTCGGATATAAATAACCAATGACAGGAGAGGATCATTCCACACGCTCACTTTTCCTAATTTCACTGAAACATATCCATCTCTTCAGCCTTTACCTGTCAAACCAAATGACCAAGTCCATCACGTTGCAGATATTTGCCTTTCAAGGGTGTGTTATTTCAACTGGCCAGCACCCCTCCCCCTGCACACACACACACACACACACACACAGGGTGAACTTATCTGATGCATTGTAAATATTTTTTGGTGTCTTTTTAGAGGAAAGACATTCAAGGAATTACTGTTGGCTTAACAAGGAATTCTACATTTTTCAGTGGGTGATGTACTGTATTTTCAAGGGCGTATTCACACATGGGAAATATCAGTGGGAGTTTTTCCTTCTGGCTTTTGCAGCCTCTGGGAAGTTCCCCCTACTGTTAATACAGGGGAAACTCGACGTTCATTAACAGCCCTTTTTTAAATGAGTGTGTATCACAAAGACCGGGCTGTAACACTCACCACATGGCTCACATCAGCTGCCTATTTAGCTACAACATAAAAAAAAGAGGCTAAGGGCCAAAACTAGCTTCAGCTGGCTTTTTAAGCAGGGGTTTCATGTTCTGTAAATGAAATGAAAGGAGGGCCAAAATACAGGCTTTAACAGGGATGTCTTAACATGTCTGCTTTCCTCATAGTTTCTTCCTTTATCTCCTTTTTGTCACAATTAATGTCACAGTACAGACAGCAAATAACAGAAACTTTGTACAAATCTACAAATGTGAAATAAAAGTAACACAATATTATCAAAAGCCTTTGTGATCATTTGTCTGTTTCAGGCAAATGTAATGTTTATAGAAATTACATTAGAGATTAAGTAAAATAATTGATTTGCTGATTGAAATTAAATGAATCAACCATGGTGTGAGATTTTAACAACATTTTTAATATTTTGATAAGCTAAAGTTATTGAATACATCTCCTTGAATCAAGATAAACATCTACATTTGTGTATTTTGTGACTATAGATGAAAGAAGAAACTGGTTATGAGTGTATTTAACGATTCTTTTCATTATCAATTAGATATTAATCTGTGATCATTTGAACTGTATAATAACCTATTTTTGATGAAGAAAGCATAAAATAAGTCTTACGATACAATAATATTTTGTTGTTAAAATTTTTTTAATATGAGCATCAGCTTAAAACAACACAATGCCAAATCCTCTTCGTCATATTTCTTTAATATTGAAAAAGTGTATTTCATTTTATTAAGACTACCTATGAAATGACTGAAAGATGTTTTTGGTAGGATTGTTAAAGCATTTCTATTATTATTATTCCAAAATTATTATATCCATAAAAGTGATAATACAATTTGACATTAAAATTGATTTTTTTTTAAAAAAAAATTAACTTTTTCAAATGCAAAGACAGTGTGGCAGACAAAGAGGCCTTTTTCTTTATTTAACAATGTAGCATCGCATATGGCTCACATTAGCATAACATTAGTATGTAGTCTATCCTCAGTGTGGTTTTACTCAATGCTAATGGTTTAGCCTGGGTGTATATTATCAAGACAACAATGTCAACAGGTCACCATTGTCTTATGCACAGACCCAATCTGCAACTGCATGCAGGCAACTCTCCAGATTAGCATCACAGTGTGGGTTGCTGTGAGTGCAGGATTAAAGAATCCGAGGGTCTTCGTGCCTGTAAAGTGTGCCTCAATGTACATACCAGTCATAGTTGGGGTTTAAAGTGCCCCCACTGTTCAGCCCCAGGTAGGAGAGATAAGATTCAGAAGAGCAGTGATAGGATAGAGGAAAATGGAACAAGAAAGAGAGGAGGAAGGAGGGACAGAGGTTGTGAGCAGCGGAAAAGTACAGCAGATTGCACCAACCCCCGCTCACTGACTCTGCTGGCTGGGCTCGGCTGTGATGGAAAGCCCGAGACAAAACCTGAAGAGAAAACCCTTCAGCAGCAGGCCTTGTTGCTCTGTCAGCCACTCAAAAGGCTGCTTTACACTATACATCAGCCTTTGTGTGCCTGGGGTTTAGACAATAGGGAGATTTGGCCACGATACATCTCTGTTCTCAGCATGATGCAGCTCAGAGAGGGTCAAAGAGATAATGAAACCTGGGCAGTCTTTAAACACATGCTGGCTTATAAGAAAAAATGAAGCAGTAGCATGTATTGAGTTTCTATGGAGCACACTTTTGCCTGCTTTCAGCTTTTAATTGTCAAGCTGCTCATACAAACTAATTTTTCTCTTTCCCTGCTGTTTTACACGATAATCGAAGCGTATCTTCCTCAGCCAGCTGAGTTACACTGAACATTTGCGAGGCATATTGGGAGCAGTGGGAAACCAGAGCGCTGTTTGTCTTTGCCATTGACTGAGGCTTAAAATGCTCGACTTGCATTTCCTGGTTTATGTTAAAAGTTTGGAAAGAAACCCAGGCTGACCCCTGGGAAACAATGCAGCCTTTAATGGGTCTTGGGGGTGGGGATCAGTGTGTGCAGGGTGACACACTCAACGTCGGGGGTTCCTACAAACCAAGCCAGAGAAAGGGAGGGTGGAGTTCAAGATGAAGAAGTGCTTTTAACAACTCTTCTTCATCACCTTTGAGCGGGGGAGGCGCTATCGTCATATGACTGTCATTCATTCTGAAGCTCCATCTATTACAAGACCTTCACATTTGTCCTTTTATTCTAAAATTTGCAGGATATTTTAGGTACGCTTATGTGCAAATCCCACCTTGCTGGTATCTATTATCTAAATTTAGCATTTTTACTCTATAATACAACAGCCTCCACAGGTCAAGCAAACAAAGACACAGAGGTGAAAACATAACCTCATTAGTGGAGGCAATAATGAAATGAGATTAATGGGCTTCTCTTATAAAGCGCTGTCAAGAGACCAATTCTAAAATGGCACCTACACTTCCCATAATGCAATGGCACATCTCCTCAAGTGGTAAATTTCTGTATCTTTTGAGCTCTGTATTTCATTTTCTACTATATTCATCCTGGTATCATAAAGAAAATAAAAGTTTGGCGAAGCAAAGTTTATTGATGCTTTTTGAAACCCCTTTACACTCTCAGATATATCTCTGGATAAGGATAAGTAATAGCCATTTTCTTTCTGCTGTAATGGAAATCCTAAATAAAAATGACAAAACTGTTATTGGTACAGCTCCAACAATATGCATACTTCTATAATTGTATATATTGGAAGTATGTACCAAAATAAATGAGAATTCTTGTAATTTGCTGCTGAGAGCCAACAAATACTGGCTAACTTAGCAACTAATTGTCCGTATGTCTTGTTTTCATACATACTGCACATAAACATGAGTGTTTTTGTGTTCTGTTGCACTTAGATTTATTTAATTACCCTGCCTGTCAAAGGGGAGGCAAGGGGCATTGTTTTTGCTTTGTTTGTTAACACTGTAGCAGCAAAACTATTGGTTGAATTCAGACCAAATTGGGTTTATAGATTACCAGTGACCCAGAATAAATCTGATTACATTTTGGGAACAGTAGGTCAAAGTTCAATTTTTAATTTTTGTTTTTTTCCATTCTTTGTTTATTCGGACAAGCAAATCATACAAAACTTCCCTTCCGGGTACAATTCAATGTCCACACCTCAAATGTAAACGAAAGAGTGAGTTGATGATCCAAGTTATTTAGTATAATATAGAACAAATATAAAAAGTGGGCAGGATGAGAGGATTTGCTCCGCTTCTTCATCAACAAGATAAGACACATTAAGGTGTGTATGTTTACACTAACGTAAACAGAATCATGCAAATGTTTTCATATAACAGATATATTCAATTCACTGCAGTTACAGGTTTTACATAGTTCATCCATTTTGACCATTCATTTATTCATTCATTTGCTGAGTCCGCTTTATCCTCACTAGGGTCATGGGGGTCGCTGGAGCCTATCTCAGCTACTAATGGGCGAAGGCCATTTTGACCAAATAGTGAAAAAAAAAAAGTTCAAATTTTTAATGAATTTTTTAAAATCTTTTTTTTCCTCCTATACTTATAATGGCTGAAATTTCAAATGTCTGTAGTAGGGCTGCAACTAACGATAATTTTAATAATCGATTAATCCGAAGATTATTTTGATAACTAATTGATTCATCAAATAAACACAAAAGACTCAATTCTCAAGGATCGGTATTGAACCCAAAGCAATATAAGCTGCAGACAAGTCATTAATGATTACATCCCTGCAATGGCTTCGGGTATAGTTAGCGAACACTAGCCCACAACTGAGACTTATGGCTAGACTATAGTCTAGGTAAACTATAGTCTTCAACCAACTCCAGTAGGTAACGTTAGTCTGGTGACCTGATAAACAGAGGTGGATGAAAATGTCATAATTATGATGATAGTGTCTAACTAGCTAGCGGGCTAAAGTAATCACAGCACGTAGGCTACCTTAAGCAAGGTTTTTGTTCCCAGTGGCCACGACAGCCCCATTTGCCCGAAACATAGTGTGCCGTGGGATTTTAACCATTTTTTTTCTCCATATTCAAGTTTTGTTATATAAACAACACACTACGTTTTGAGCAAATGGGTCTGATGTGGCCGCCAGGAACATAATGTAAAACTAGCTTTAAAAATCTAGCCTGGCATCCGAAGCCTCTGTCATGCTGCTCTGTGTTTTCCTCTGTTACACTACACAGCGTGCGGGCATGCCTCTTTACTAACATGCTCAAGACCCAATGAATCAACTGCCAAATTTGTTGCCAACTCTTTTAAGAATCGATTTGGATCGATTTGATCGATTCATCGTTGCAACAGTAGTCTTTAGTGACAAAACCATTGGTTGAATTCATTCCAAATTGAGTTTATAGATTGCCAGTGACCCAGAATAGATGTAGTTAGATTTTGGGAAAAATAGGTCAAAGTTCAAATTTTGTATGAATTTTTTTCATTTTTATTTTTTTCCCATTTTTACTTATAATGGGCGAAATTTCAAATGTCTATAAAAACATAACTTTTATTTCAATTTACTTCAAACTTGGCACATACATAGAGGCAATTGTTATGCTGACATGAATGCACACATAGACATGATGACATCAGCTGGATCGATGCCAAAATAAGCTACTATACATGCAAGGAGTGGGTTTTGTTGTGCCTGGCACCACTTGTTTTATGATATTTTGCAGTTTTTTCCTCTTAATTCTCTGTATTAATTTATTAGTCTTATAAAAACTCAGGGTAGGGATTGGGGATGGGCATTGTAATTAACAAGTACTATAAATGCTATTGTACTTGCAGTATGCAGCTGTTTTTAGTTTATAAGCATTTGTTTCTATGAAAGACCATAAATAAATGCCAAATATATTGTTTCTCCTTGACTTCATTGAGTCTGTAATATCTGTTGTGACTGTAGAAGTCATGTAAAGGAAGCAGTGTCTCTTTGGATTTATTTCCTATATGTCACACATTTGTCAGGGAAGTTCCGTTCCATGTTAGAAATGTTCCCAGGGCACACACAGATGGAGGGTCAGATGTGATGCAGACATGTTAAATTGCACCTTACGAAGTAAAATCCTGTGGTAAATGTCATGAATATTTAACTGTCATCTACAGGGAGGAGGAGTGATAGGCCGTGACATGCTGAGATCAAGTGTGTGAAGGTGTGAATCAGCCTGTTTATATGGTGGCCATGCACTTGAAAGACAGGGTGATAGATTTGTCAAATCAACCTCAGTAAGGGCAACTAATAGCTATTGTGTTTTTAACTCACTGAAGGAAGTCAGGCGTTTCACATAGGGTGGCCAGAGAAATATATGGTTTTAATGTTGTTTCTGAAAGGGCACATGGGCTGACAAATGGCCTGCTGTGAAGGTGAGGATCCATACTGTCATTTATTTGATCCTCCATGTGCTCTATGTTGCCTGGGTTCCCTGTGTTAAGCTCTGCTTGCAGTCTCATCACTTTGTCAGCTACTATGAGCAGCACAGTTTTAACCTGAGATTGTACTTTTCTGTGGGGGGTGCAGGGTTTGTTGGGTTTTTCTGCTTAGGCTTCATGGAGGCATCGTTCTGCTTTATACCGGAGCTTAGCAGCCGAAAAGCTCTTTATTCAGACTTGAGCTCAGTCTGTGCTGAACTGCCCCTCAACTCACAACTAAGTGTTCCATGTCACCCAGTTGAAGTTCAGTAAGAGCTAGCACGTGCAGAAACATAGATATAGAAAATACACTCTATTAAGAAAATCTCTAAAGTAGCTAAATAACATTTCAGACAAAATTTTGTGGTATTACCTATAATGAAATTACTTCAATTCCAAACCTCTATGTGAATTTATTTCCCTACATTAAGTTTATATGTAGCTTGTGCAATGTATCGCCATACACTTGGACCACATGTGTATGGAGATATATTGCAACCTTAACCCTTGTATTGTACTGATGTGCCTCTTGGTCAGGTCTCCCTTGAAAAAAACAGATTTTATCTCAAGGGACTTCCTGATTAAATATAGGTTAAATAAATAAAAATAAGTAGTTCACTTGTTCTCCGTCTACTGGGCACTGCTCGAGTTCTGTGTGTATTATACTGTGACTTAATTTGTGCATTAGTTACAGCACATGAATTTCCCCAACAACACAACAAAATATGTTGTACTGTACCATAATTTATTTATTGTTAATGGAGTTGAAAATATTCCCTGTCGTATATAGACAGTGTTATCTGCTAACATCAAAATTGTCAATAAGAAAAATACAAAATATGGTCTGATTCAGCTTCTCAAAGTATTTTTTCCCCATTTTCTTCACCAAATGTAGTCATAAAATGAATATATAAGATTTTGCAGTGATTGCTCCGTAAAACTGTGAATGATATTTCTTTGATATTTTGTAGAATTTCAGTGGTGGATCTACAATCTGCATGCTAACCGCTAATGAAAACGGTTTGACCAGATCTTTGAAAAGAGTCAGCAGGAGCATGGATATTTCCTTGGCTGGCAGAGTCGACTTAACCTCTGTGCCATACAGAGTTAATCGCAAAAATAGTTAAATTCTAATCCCGAGCTGGGCTCACCGTGTGACGGCCCATTGTCTCTGTACAGTATGGCTGCCCCTGCAGCAAACTTAAACCTCACACCATTTAAATGGTAATCTGTCTTTGGGCTTTAGGAGTCCTCTATTCACCATTCATTATCTGGGAGAGGCTTTATGCCATGTGCACCCCCTCCCTTCTAATTACCTTTAGTACATGAACCCTGCAGCCGGCTATGAAAACCCCCCTCTCTATGGGAGGCTTAGCTCTCAGCTCACTCACATGCCTCTGATGAGCTGGCCCTTTAAACTATATACACATACAAAAGCCTAATCCTGCTTATTTGAATATTAAAGATTATGTTACTATGGTCTGTTTATTGTCAAAACATCACGCCTTTTAATCAGCAATGGATGACTGGGTCAACCACTGACAACAGTCGCAATCTCAGGTTTCCTGCTGCCATATCCCATGAGGCGAATGGAATCATTCAGCTGCTTCAACAGGTTCAACATTTACACTCAGTGAAATGATCTCCCTCTGTAAAAAAAAAAAAAAAAAGAAAAGAGGTGGATTCTGCTGGGAGAATAGAAAGGAATCTGGACCATCTGATCGCTGTAGCCATGCAGATAATCAACTTTTGGGTCAAGAGGGCAGAGCTTCCAAATTGGTGAGCGGCAATTGCAGCTGGTTGTGTAAGGAAGTGTGATGTGTTAGTTCGTAGATTGGTTTTGAGTTTTAACTTTAATAAACAGTTCCAACCTGAAAGCTGCTCAAATGTGATATGTCTCTTCCTGCTAGTCTTTACAAAAGTCTTGTTCAATACTAACATGATCTGCGATATGAGATTTGTAAGTTTATCATAGGAATAGGAAATAGGAAATGCATGTCTGTTGTTGGGGCGAAGTTATTAAACGGTGTCTGTTCAAGATTTTTTGTGTCCTTAGCCTTTGCTTTTTCAGGGTTATAAGTATGAATGATTTTCTGTTCTTTTTTTTGTTTTGTTGATGGTAGCTTACATTGATATAAATGCAGGCAGCCATTTTGGGTTCTGCCCAAGTCAGTTCAGTCTCTACTTAGTACAAAGATCATTGACTTTATACAGTTTATGCTCTTTATCCTCAATAGATTATGTGTGATAGCTCAGTAAAATAAATTAATGCTGATTAGTGGTTGCATTTCTTTGTCAATGGAGCTAGAAATGTCATGTAAAATTGTGTATATACAAAGGGACACAATAGCAAGTATGTGAGGGTGGTATGAATGTTCCTCACTGTGACCAGAGCGTTCCTAATTCCAGTCTGTATGGTATGACTTTAAAGCCTATTATAGAACAAGTTACAAAAAAAAAAAATTAAAAAAACAACACACTGACACCGGAGTGAACCCCAGATAGTTGGTGTACAGGAAACCTGCTTGTCTGTTTCTGTTATTGGCTTCCCCACCACAGAATCCCATGGGAGGCCAAAGGTCCTGCATGTGTGTAGAGCTGTTTGTTGCATTATACAAGAGTCTTACATTAATCAGATGTCCAGGTTAATCTCCTGGCTCTGCAGACAGCTTTAACCTGCTGGACATTCAGACTCCTAATGTTAGATTCATAGTCTTTGTGTCTACACACGTGCTGTTTGTTAAAGCAGATGCATACATTGGCACATCTCACTTTAATAGAGCATTTCAGGTCTTTACATCAGCTGGTGGTCCAGCATGATCTTTCAGACACCTGCAGGAGGCTTTTATCTTCTGCCTGCTAAGGAAAACGGGAAGATCCATCCTGAGTGTACTCAGCAACACAAGAATGAAGGGCTGAAACTGCACAAGGAGGCTTACGTAATGCTTGTTGCTATGCAACAGGAAGTTTGATCATTTAAGCTCTGTAGTGAGCATTGGCTAGCTCATCTGAAGCAACAAAGAGGGTAATGTTGAAAAGCGGAGAAGATGGTTGACAAGCAGGATAAGGAGTACTTTTATACACAATGTTCTCACTGTTAGTACAGATACAATTAATCCTGACATCTCAAGATATTAGCTTTTGAAATCCTCACATTTCAGAAGCTGCATCACTGGAAGTGTTTGCTTGAAAAGAGATTTTTGATGATGTGTCATGGATAGGTGAAAGGTAGCATCTGACCCTTCAAAAGGACTCACTGCATTACAACTGCTGGTTTATTGATTTATTTCTGCAATATTAAAGCCCAGACAAGGTTAAAAAAAATTATACCAAATAAAAAATGAAAGGCACAAAAAGACATTTGTGTAAAAGAAGTTTGACTTTTCTGCTCTCCACTTGGCGGATCAAATAATTTACCTTGCAATGTCGCGAGGCTCATAGTTATTGAAAAGAGGTTAAGGCAGCAGTTACAATACGTGTGGAGACTTGAATAATCGAAATGGCTGAAGACTTCTTAACTTGTACTTTTATTTCCTCTGACCATGCCTCTCTATTTGTGGTATTTTATCTATTTAATCAAATGCTTAAACTGATGGGATAAATGTCTTGGGACCATTTAGTAACTTAGTTTACATTGGTGTGTGTGTTGAATTTAGCTTGGGGTGCATTAGTTCAATCTTGGTTACATGTTACTAGACATATATTCTTATCATTATCTACTTAGTGCCTTTGACCCCCATTTTCAAGCTCTTATTTCACATTCGATATTACTGCACCTGTATTTTAATTGACATAGGTAAAAGGATTTCTTGTTGTTGAATACTGGCATAAAAGTAATTGTTTTTTGTTCTCTGCACCTTTGCCACGATCTCCACTGGTCAAAGGAGGTATCCGTCATTCTGGACACATCAGCAGGTTGTATCAGTGTAACCCTGCTGTGGTCCTGACACGTTTGATCCCAGTCAAACCTTGATACAGATCAGCAACAGGCCACATTCCTGCTGGAGCCGCTCTTTGCATGGAGTCCAGCCCATCTGGCTGTGGGGACGGTGGTGGGAGCAGGGGTAGGAGTAGGGCATGGGGTGGAGGGAATTCTTAAAGAGTGTGAGTGTATGTGTGTACTAAAGCTTAACTGTGTGGACAGCAAAGAATATGTGCTCTGAATTAATTCTCAGCTTCCTCGCTTAGTTTGATTATGTGCATTATGTGGCCTGGAGGTAGATGGGGGATTAAGAGAAGATTTTCAACAGCTTTCTCAGATTGCTGTCTTAACAGTTTGAGAGCACCTTCATGATAAGTAAAGTAGCTTCTCAAGTAAGGTCCCCAGCAGGATTTATCTGTCTTTGATCCTCTCCCAGCTCTGTCTCATATGCTCTATGATACACCCATCTGTCATTTCCAGTCCAATGCTCGGGTCAGTTTTTCACAGTTTTAATGTCTGGTTCTTTCATGGTCAGAGCACTGCCAGCACAGCCTGCTTTATAAACCCACATCACTGTAATTTCAACCACTATTTTTAATGTTCACAGCATCCTGTATTGCACTACTTCCTTGCTGTGAGACCCCCTCCTTCTTACCCTGAGCCCTGAAATACCCCCCCTCACATGTGTTCCAAATTACCATCCTCACTTATTACTTACTTAACAGTGTTTCACAATTTGGCGTGATCAGCAAAAAAAGTTTGCCTTTTTCGGAAACAAGGTGAAGGTTAATGACCCAAAAAGCTGAACCATTAAGAGACTGAGCCTCAAATTCAGAGCAATAGATAAAGTCAGATCCATTATATTGAAGTCTGTTTATAGAATACATTTGAAAGCTTTAATGATATGATGTTTGATGGCAAAGTTTTGACAAAGTCAGCTGGGTAATGGGTCATTTTGTTTCTGGTCTCTTCATGTGATACTGCTGAAATGTGAGACTGTAAACAAATCATTTCAGCTCGCTGCCTCCTCCCATCAGTGCTGCTGAATAAAACATACACAAGACGTCTCCTCTCTCCATCCTACTGCCTGTTACACCTCCACTTTCACAAAATGAGAGTTGGAGCTTAAGAATCCCTTGGATTAGCCAGAGCCTGGCTAGCGCTTAAGCTCTAACCGCCCCCATGATCTCAATTAAAAACTTGTGCCTTCAGCAAGGTTTTTGCACCCACTATTTATAAAAAATTTTTGTCACGGTGTGGATGAAGAAGTGGGTGGAAATCATTCTAAATCCCTGTCTCCTTTCTTTGCTTTCTGTTTTTTCCTGTGCAGATGATCCAGCTGACCAACGTACTTGCCTTATCTGTGGAGATCGAGCCACAGGCCTGCACTATGGCATCATCTCCTGTGAGGGCTGCAAAGGCTTCTTCAAGCGCAGCATTTGCAACAAGCGGGTGTATCGCTGCAGCCGGGACAAGAACTGTGAGATGTCTCGCAAGCAGCGCAACCGCTGCCAGTACTGCCGCCTACTCAAGTGTCTACAAATGGGGATGAACCGCAAAGGTAGAGTCACTTGTAGCTGCTTTCGTCTGCACCTTTAATCCTGAAGAAAACTAAAATAATTTAGTATCATCGGTCTGTGTACTAATACAAATTTGTATTGTCAGCATCTGTGAAGTGTTTAGTGTCATACACTCAGTAAGTTAAGCAGAATAGGACTGCAGTTTGTCCTCTTCATCACCAGAAATTCATTGCTGTTCATAAGGTGTTCACTGCCCCCTAGTGGATGAACACTAAAAGTGATCCTTCAGCACTCCCTCCACTCTGTCTCATTTTATGTGATTTATTCTCCAAATACAACAAGCCTGTCTTGACATGGGAAATAAATTTTCTCAACTCCCAAAATGTCTTAAGTCATTCTCCAGAACTTCACTTCAGACCATTGACAAAAAATTATGTATCTGACGGCCAACAATAACAGGAAAAGCTTGAGATGAAGAAATCTCCCCATGATTAGAAATGTTCCCACTTTTTCAGCCACTAGGTAGTGCTACGATACTGATGTAACGGGTTCATAGATCATGTTTTGTTATTGTCTTACTGCTTAATTGAAAAGGTAGAATTCTTCTTTCCTAAAATTGCTCTGCTTTTGTCATTCAGCAATCAGGGAAGATGGCATGCCGGGAGGTAGGAACAAAAGCATTGGGCCTGTTCAGGTAAATCACTGAATTTCTATTCAATAACCACCAGAAATGTTGTTTTTATGACATTCGTTGACCCTCTCCCAGCACAGAGTCATTCTCTGCTCAGTGTTTTGGCTCAGTTTCAGCCTAGAGTTGGCTTACTTACAGTGAATGTATTCAGAGCACAAGCCATTGACTTATAACAGGGAGCTGAGAGCTGTAATGCTAATGATTTCTGTGTAGAGATACGTGCGAAATATGTAATGAGAGCGAGCCCTGACCTTGTTATATCACCAGTATAATCATGTAGCCACTCATTATTCCCTATTCAGCACCGGCTTCATTTTTTAACACTGCCTGTAGAACAAATGGTCAGGAAAATATGTGACATGAGGCTAAGTACCACTGGGCTGCCATTCAGGGAAGGGATGTGGTCAATTCATTCCAGCTCAATTCAGCAAGTCAAAAAACACAAATGCCCTTCTTCAATTATAGGCCATTCTATTTCTAAACCCTAATAAAAGAAGGACCTTTCCATCATTAATATGGAATGAATTGGTGTTTCAGTATATGTGATGAATTGATAGAAATCAAAATAAATTGACCTCAGCCACAGATACAAGACACCACATTTTCTGGCATGCCTAATGCCTTTCAAAATGCCTTTGTGTTTTCTCCTTGCTTGGACCTGCAAGGATTCTAAAATTTTATTTTTCTGTGTGTATCAGCCAATTAAATACACGCACATACCGGTTTGCTTGCTTTCTTTCTTTATCTATGACTGTTTCATTGTATGACTGTCCTTGCTCCTCACCATTTAGTGTAAAAGCATCACTGTGTTAGTCTTTGCTAATCAATTCAATAGAGGCGCAGCGTTCGGTCAGAGGGGGGGCCTGTAAACTCTGAAAAAAAGGCAGACCTGTAATCCTCTGTGTGCCTTTTTAGATCACAGAGGAAGAGATTGAGCGAATCATGTCAGGGCAGGAGTTCAAGGAGGATGCCCCGGACCATACCTGGGGCAACAACGGCGACAGTGACCACAGCTCTCCAAGCAATGGAGCTTCAGAGGGCAACCAGCCATCACCCGCCTCCACTCTGTCATCCAAGTGAGTTGTTCATCTCATCCGCTCAGCAGCACAGTGCTTGCACTCGCCCCATCATTGAGATAATGAGCCGGCCCTGACAGTCTAAGTCCTCGTTCCCATCTAACCCAGACTTTAGTTAAGGTATTCATCAGGCATTCATGAATACTTGAATGTGCTGCTCTTCAGGCTTGGCGATGATAGCAAATACAAAGATCTTGCTGCATTATCTGCTGTTCTTGCTATGGAGACAAGCTCATTGTCTATCTGCACTCATGAAGGACAAATATTGTCTAGGTACTCGCATGACGGCATTTATTTTAGTCTCAATTTGTGTAAACACAGGGTTTATCTCAGCAGCTACACAGACCAATAGCTATTCAGAGAAATAGTTGTTTTATCATATTAAATCTCAACAGAAATGAACAACAATACCAGAGGCTCTGGTATGCAACATCAGGTACAAAATGAGCTACAGCTTTGTCTACAAGCTTCGAAAAAAGAAAACTTCACAAAGTTACACAGATTTTTAATATAAAAATAGAACAAAGCTCCATTACTCTCTGCAAGATAAAGGTTAATACATAGTTCAGTTCAAGTTGAAATTTACTGAAAATGCATTGAAATGCTAGTAATGAGGCTCTGGTACTAATGTAAAAATATATAATCTATATGTACAGTATACTGATATACAGTGCTGTTAGAAAGTTGTAGGCCTCCAATATTTTTATTATTTTAGCAAATTTTTAATGAACACACATTCTGCAGTTGTCATTCTCGGCAATAGGCCTAATGATACAACCAGGACATATGGGAACAGCATTAAAAAATGTTTCAGGATAAAATGACCTTCACAGACCAAAGTGACAAATATTTCATGTGACATCACATTGCATTTAACATGTCTTTTGTTCAAACAATATGAGATTTAGTGCATTTATTTTCCTTTTTTTTTTCTGGCAACTTCTTTGTTATGGGAACAGAGGTCACACTAAACTCTGATGTAAGCTGATTTTTGTGTGTATGTTTGTAACACTGAACATATATTCCTGCATTCTCATGTTATATCAGAAAAAAAAAGACTAGAGAGAAGAGAAATAAATGTGTATGCTCATTTCAGTCTTGCAGAAACAGCAAAGTAACAAACGCAAGAATCTTTCACACAGGACAGTATTATTTAACATAATATAACAGGTTGAAATACTTGCCTATACATGTATCAAACATAACTGAAAACAGGCATATTTGTCTTTTTAATACACAAAAAATACTGTGCTTTGTGCATTTACTGTAACCCTGCATTTCTCTGTGTGCTTCCAGTCGCTCTGTGGAAATGAACGGCTACACAGCCGCTCTCAGGGACCAGTACATCAACACCTCCATGTCCACACACTACCAGCTCCTGCCTCACCTGTTCAGCTATGCCGCCCAGTCTGGCCTGCTGGCTCCCCAGCCCCGCAGCATCTACCCACAGTCCCACCCACTGGTGCTGCAGCTGGTGGCCGCCGAAGACCTTGCACCCCTGGCCACCCCTATGCTCATTGAAGACGGGTATGTTAAGATGCAGCTTAAAGAAACCCAACAAATCCAGAACCTTCTCAAATATGTAGCTTCCTTCTAATTTCTGAGTATTTAGTTTTACTAATTTCTGCTAAAAGAAAAGACAAAATTCCATTATTGTAACATAAGATTGAAAACTCTCATTGTAAGTTAAAATCAAGATGGAATTGTCTTGTGCTGACTGCTGGTTTTGTGGTTTACAGCCTTTGAGTCACTACCTAACATTATTTTAGGCTGAATGTATCATAAAAAGCTTGATCACATTTAACTGTTTGCCTAAGTTTAAATCAGAGGTGTCAAACTCACTTTAGTTCAGGGGCCACATGTAGCCCAGTCTGATCACAAGTAAAATAAAACAGTAAAATATTAGTATAGTAACATAAATAATAACTCCAATTTTCTCTTTGTTTTCAAACTGTAAAATATAAGTATGAAAATGTTACATTAACAAATTATCCTTCCACAAAAAGTGGGAATAACATGACAAAATAAAATTTCTTACGATAAATATGTGCAAATGTAACAATCTTAAGTCTCAACTTATTATTTATACATGTGGATTATAGGTCAGATTTACAAAGGCACAAAACATTTAGTAACTGTCACCATATGGTAAAAATTCTGGCGTTTGGAACTAAAATGAGTTTGAGTTTCAAATTCAGCCTGCAGTCTGGATTGGAACCTTTGGGGGCCGGTTTTGCTCCATGGGCCATTTATTTGACCCCGGTCTAAATATCTGTGTTATC
>JAPQRP010000030.1:10344450-10354890 GCA_037367295.1 Apogon hyalosoma | reverse complement strand
TATATAAATAAGAACTGCAGTCTTTTCCTCATCTGTTTTTTTGTGTTCAGGTATAAAGTGACACAGGTGGAGCTGTTTGCTCTGCTGTGTCGCCTCGCAGATGAGCTGCTCTTCCGTCAGATCTCGTGGATCAAGAAGCTGCCGTTCTTCTGTGAGCTCTCCATAGAGGACTACACCTGCCTGCTCAGCTCCACCTGGCAGGAGCTCATCCTGCTGTCCTGCCTCACCATCTACAGCGCCCAGATCTTTGGAGACCTGGCTGACGTCACTGCCAAATACACTCCTTCTGATGAGGAGCTGCAGAAGTGAGTGACCTGGGTGTCATTGTGGTTGTATAGAGCTGAAAACATGCGGTTAACTGTCTGTTTGTTATACCTTTAAGCGTTTACATGTAATATTTCTGCTTTAAAATATTAAATATGACATAAAATATGGCCATGAGCTGTGGGTAGTGACCCTAAAGGACAAGGCTGAGGATGCAAGTGGTGGAAATGAGTTTATGTGACCACTAGAGGAACTAGTGAGTTACTCTGCTGGTTTCCCATGGTGAGGAAAACTATTACTTGATGTTCTTATCTTTGCTAAGTTTCCATTTGTTGATCCATGTTTCAGACTAAACTGACGGTTCTGACGTTTGATTCCAAACAGATCTTTAGTTTAGCTATTGACAACACAAACTGCACAGAAAATGGAGGTGATTTGTGATTTTACTGTGGCTGCTGTTTGTGTAGAAACAGAGCTACGCTAACAGCTATAATGTAAACTATCAGCTGACGCAGCACATGAAGATTATAAGACAGTGTTATTTTGACCAACTGGCAAAATAAGTGGCTATGACATTTAGTTTGAAGAAGAAAACATGATGATACCATTAGAGCTCGACCGATTAATCGACCTGATTATAGCGTATCACAGATTAATCAACATCAGCCAATATGTACCAGATGTATGAACTTTTTGCTGCATGAATATACTGTCACTCTGCTCGTATGTGTGCATGTGGTGCCCAGAGAGTTAGAGGAATATTAAGAATGTCAGTTTCACTTTCACTTCTGCTCTTACAACCATGCTACCTACCCCCCCCAACAAGGATGGACAGTCCGTGCGCTTCCTTAACAAGGAAAAAAGATCCCATTGAGATTTAACAACCTCTTTTCCAAGGGAGTCCTGGCCAAGAGGCAGCATGAAATACCCAGTTACAACATACAGTTACAACATACAGTAATTTACACGACAAGTCAAACTATGAAAAACAGGTGCAAGTCGCATATTAATTGTCACTTACATTTTAAAGAAATATTTACCAAACAATTATGTCACTACTTATTAAATATAGACTCACATCTTTTCCCAAAAGTCTGCTTTACCCAGCATAGAAATTACCACATCTAGAGCCCATGGTTCCCATGGGTCACATACTAGTCTAATATAAGACTATTATGGACTATATACAGTGTTTTAAAGTTGTATAAAGTATCTGTGTAAGATAAACAAAGATTTATGCAACCATTAATCCACTTGTCCACCATTATCTAATATAAGACTATCATACAGCATTTAAAAATTGTGTAAATTATTTTTGTGGGATAAACAAAGATGCAACTGTTGATCCACATGTCCACTATTATCTAATATGAGACTATTATATTCTGTGTAGATCAATGTCCTTCATATTTTGGCCGATATATCAGTTATCGGTCAATACTGGCTACCGGCCAATATATCAAATATCTCTGTTTTTTAGCCCCCAATATCAGCATTGGCCCAAAAAAATCCCATATCAGTCGGGCTCTAGATACTGTAATACAGATGTGTGTAAAAACAATGTGTTTTATACTTTATTCACTGAGTGATACAGTCTATGGATACATAGCAATGATTTGTTGATGGTTTTGGTCCTAAGTATGTTCCCCATGTTCATGAATGTTTGTTATCATAAGCTTTATGAAGGTAAATAGCATCATTCTTCCATTTTCAAGCATATGAAGTACCTGTTTTTAGCACAGTTGTGTTTTCACAGTAACGGAGTTAACTGGTAGCACAGCTGACTTCTGCATTTACTTATCAGAGGAACTTTCTGATGAAATGACCCACATTTATAGGTGATACTGTTTCTGTAATAGCTCACTCTTATTACCTCCTACTTGTCTTTTCTTGGAGGCGATCGCACCATTAACATTTGTAAGATATTAAACCTTAGATTTAGCTACTGGAGTCTCGCCAACTCAATAATTCACAAAGAAATAAGATGTGGATAAATGTTCTCCACTGCCACAACAGTCATTTACAAAGGCTAGACGTTCCGCTTGGTGAGCTCAGTATCTCCAATAAAAGAGTTTGATGCTTTTTACTATGCTGCAGGGAAGGTATTATGATTGGACGTGGGCCAGTGAAGTGGTCCGTGAACAGGAGGACTCCTCAGGACAGCGCTGTGGCTAGCACCATCTGGCATGTAAAACACACGTATGTCCTACACCAAAGGAGAGGAGACCATGTTGGGCTTTCTTTCTGTGTAAATCACACTGGAATCATCTGACCTTATGACACATGTTCTGAAAATATACGGTGCTGTTGTGTTGCGTCAGTCAATTTCGGGGTTTTTGGAGTGACAGCCTGATTTACAGTGGCAGCGTCTGTGAGAAAGATTAGAGCTGTGAAGGAAATGGAGGGTTGATGAGGGGAATTAAAGTTTCTAACTCCTTTCTAAACCTGTGTGATCAGTAAGATGTTACCTTGGCACAATCAGTGGTCCTGACATATTCCCTCCCTCATTTCTGCCTTGCTCACTGAAGCGCAGAAATTTAAGATAATAGCTTCGTTTGGGGATTCAACTCTTTTTGACATTCTGTTTAATCTTGTGGATTCTCACAAAGTTGTGCAGGGTACACTAACTTAAACTCAGCTGTTTGGGTAGTAAAGCGCTAAGATGGACAGATTTTTATGATGTGACATATGAGGGAGCTTCAGAAACTTTGTGGAAAAGGACATTTGGAAAAAAGAGTTGTGACTTTTATTTTACAACATATGCTCCATCTCTGTCAATACACTTCTGCAAGCATTGATACCAGCCTGTAAGTCCATCTGTATAAAACTGAGGGCCATGCGATTTAAACCATGTCAAAGCTATGTTCTTTTTCACAAACTTTTTGAAGCTTCCTCATACATGCTATAACAGAAACACAGTCTTAATGATCACTAACCATTCATTCGTGTGCTTTTTCAGCTTTAGTGAGGACAGTATGGATGTAATGGAGAGGCTGATATATCTGTTCCGCAAATTCCACCAGTTGAAGATCAGTAATGAGGAGTACGCCTGTATGAAAGCCATCAACTTCCTCAATCAAGGTAGGATGAAAACTCAACACATTCTGAAATCATGCACCTGTTTTTGTTTCTCACATTAATTTTTCCTGCTTCATGTCCCTTTGCAGATATCAGAGGACTGTCCAACATCTCCCAGCTCGAGCAGCTGAACAAGCGTTACTGGTATGTGTGCCAGGATTACACTGAGTACAAGTATCCACACCAGCCCAAACGCTTCCCTGAGATCATGATGTGTCTGCCAGAGATCCGCTGCATCGCAGGTAAGAAACACCCTGACACAACCCCATTGTGAACTAGATCCATAAAACATACACTATATATGGACAAAAGTGTTCAGACACGTTGAATTCAGGTGTTTCTTTTCGAACAGCGGTCTGGGCTCTAAAATAATAATGGCAAATGTCATAACATAGTTTTATATTGTGATAAATATCATTGCATTGAATTGGCTAATTTTGTTTAAATTGTTATCTTTGCTTCCAAAATATTGGGACACATCATGGCTACAGCTGTAAGATGTCCTGTTCATGCTGATTTGAGATATAAACATCAATACTTCCTTAAAGTTTAATGAGAGTGAGATGTGAAGACAGTAGAAATGTATTATTTACAGTTAGAGCACAAAAATATTCTGGACATTTAGAGGTAGAACATTTAAAATCATGTTGAGAGAAAGTAAAAAAAAAAAATGAGGCATTTTGGAAGCAAATATAACAATTGAAACAAAACAAACCAATACAATGATTTTTTTTTTTTTTCTCCAAAGTTTTTTTTATTGAATTTTTATATAACAATCATAACTGTACAATTGAATGTACATAAAATATAATAACATAGTTATGTACCCCTACTCTAAGAGTCCCAACCCTAATGCACCTCATACTCAAAAATACACACAACAAACAAAAACAAAACAAACAAAAATATATAAACATACACATCCAAAATGAATACTTAAAATAAAATTAATTAAAATAAAATTAAAAATGTATATCTATATTTCCTTAGTTGCAATAAGAAATTGTTTGTGTCCATCTTTTTAATATATGATAAGACAGGCTACCACATTGCATATAATTTAGCTGCATTGCCTTCCCTAATGTCAGATAGTTCATAAGGTCTTTAATCCAAAGGTTGAATGTTGGTGGATTTCTGTCTTTCCATTTAAGTAGAATGAGCCAGTGAGCTATTAATGTTGTGAAGACAGTAATGTCGTTAAAATTCTTCTTGAGGTGTGTATTCTGTGGACTCCAAATATTGCAGTGAGTACATAACACTCTAATGGGGTTTCAAAGATCTCTGAAAAGAAATTAAATAATGGTTGCCAGAAATTGCTCGATTTGTTGCATAGATAAAACATGTGTGAAAGATTTCCTGGTTCTTGATGACATCTGTCACATTTAGAATCCATAGTCAACTTTAGTTTGGCTAGTTTTTCTTTAGACCAGTGCAGTATATGTACAACTTTGAACTGCATTACTGAATGTTTTAAACAAATTGAAGATGAATTAATTTTGTTTAGGGATTCTTGTCAGAGATCATCTGATATTTCCATACCCAATTCCTCTTCCCACTGCTGTTTCTGGATATCGAGACAGTTCTCTGTATGGTGATTAAGTAAAGAATATACTTTTCTGATGAGAATTCTATTATGTGCTTTCTGCTCCATAATGGCGTCTAAGAGAGAGCTACTAGGTAGTGAAGGATAACTAGTGATATTATGAGAGATGAAGCTACGTAATTGTAAAAATCTAAAAAAAAAAATGTGAGCGGGGAATATTATGTTTCTTCACAAGTTCTTCAAAAGTTATAAATACCCTATCAGAGAATATATCTTATAAACTGGTGATCTAATTTCTAGCCCAAATTTTAAAGGCGTTATCATTTACAGAAGGAGCAAACATATTATTTCTTAAAATAGGAGTGCATAATGATATATTGTTTAGAGAAAAATATCGCTTGAGTTGACTCCAAATTTTAAATGAGTGTACGACAATAGGATTTGGGGAGCAATGAGACACGGGTACAGACATTGGTACTTTTGTGGAAAGCAGGGCTTGAGGGGAGGTTAAGCTTGGGCTACAGGATAGATTTTCTAGAATTATCCATTTTGGCGCTGTATCTAGGTTACAGTTTATCCAGTATAAGAGTGCACGGATATTCATGGCCCAATAGTAATAACAAAAGTTAGGTAAACCTTGTTGGCAGTGCAACTGTAATATGTTTTTACAGATTCTGTTTTTTTTTTTATTTGATTCCAAATAAATGAGGAGATTATTTTGTCAATATTAAGGGAAAAGGTTGTTGTCAGTGGTACAGGTAAGCATTGAAATACATATAAAAACCTAGGAAGAACATTAATTTTAATTATATTGATTCTGCCACCCAAGGAAAATGAAAGTGGCCCCCATCTTTCCACGTCTGTCTTGAGAGTATTCAAAAGAGGAGGGAAGTTCACTTTGTAATAAGTCTTTAAATTTGGAGGTGATCCATATTCCTCAATACTTAAACTTTTGTTTACATAATTTAAAGGGGAAATTTGAGAAATCTAGTTCCTGGGCTTTCCTATTTATTGGCATTAGCTCAGTATTTTGGAGATTAACTCTATATCCAGAGATTTTACCAAATTCTGTTAACAGATTCTCCATGTTGGGAACACTTGTCAGCGGGTCAGACAGGAACAGAAGCATGTCATCTGCATATAGCAACACTTTGTTTTTACAGTTGTTTAGCTGTATGCCTCGAATGGTTTCATTATTTCGTATCTTGGCAGCCAAAGGTTCTATTGCTTTTGCAAAAAGTAAAGGAGAAAGAGGGCATCCTTGTCATGTCGCTCTAATGGAAAGAACTGTGACAGTATGTTATTAGTACGTACTCCAGCTAATGGAGCATTGTACAGAACCTTGATCCAAGAGATAAATTTAGGGCCGAACCCAAATTTCTGCAATGTGTAAAACAAATAGTCCCATTCAACTCTATCAAATGCCTTTTCAGCTTCAACTGATAGTAAGATTTCTGCAGTTTTTGGGTTTGTATTATGATTATACAGAATATTGCATAGTCGTCGGATGTTAAAGAATGAATAATGGTTTTTAATAAAGCCTGTCTGATCATCACAAATTATGGAGGAAAGGATATTTTCAAGTCAATGAGCTAGGATTTTGGCTAAGATTTTACTATCTACATTAAGTTACAATATTGGGCAAAATGAACTACATTCAAGTGGGTTTTTGTCCTTTTTAAGAATTATTGATATCACTGCTTGTCTCATTGTTTCAGGAAGAGACCCGGTGGTAAAGGATTCCATAAAAACCGACATCAGAAGTGGAGTCAATATAGAAATTAATTTTTTTTTTTTTTAAATCACTTGGGAATCTGTCAGGCCCTGGGCATTTCCCATTTTGCATTGATTTAATTGCAAAGCTCAGTTCTTCCTCAGTGAAAGGTTCTTCTAATTTAGCAGCAGTTTTTTCATCTAATGTTGGAAGGATCAAATCTTGAAAAAAACTAATCCATAAGTGTTTCATCATTACAAGATTCTGACGTGTATAATTTGTTATAGAAGTTAACTGAAACAGTGATTAATTTTCAAATGATCTGTTTGTATATTTCCAGAGTCAGCTTTCACTTCATATATATTTTGGTGTGCTGTTCTTTGTCGCAATTGATGAGCAAGTATTTTCCTGTTTTTTTCACCATGTTCATATGCCTTATGTCTGGTTTTGTTCATAAGATTTTCAACATATTGAGTTGACAGAAGATTAAATTCTGTTTGCAAAGCCATTCTATGTTTAAGAAGAGCAGGTGAGGAGGAGTGAGAGAGTTTTCTATCTATATTCTGAATGTCATTAGTTAATTTGTGAAGGGCTTCTAAATGGCTCTTTCAAAGCTGGGCACAATAAGAAATGACTTGTCCTCTTAAGTAGGCTTTTAATGCCTCCCAGACTATTGATGATGGCATCCCAGGTGTTTGATTATGTTGTAAGAAAGTTTTAATTTCAGAGGATATAAAGCAGTTGAATGCCTCATCAGAGAGTAGGACAGTATTAAAGCGCCAGGTGTGATAGACTGGATATGTACCTGCTAGGCACATTGTCATCAGAAGAGGTACATTGTCAGAAATGACTAAAGCCTGATAATCACATTTCTTAATCAAGGGTAACAGTCTCTTATCTATGAAAAAGTAGTCGATACTGGAGTAGCTATTATGAACTGGACAGAAGAAGGAGTAAGATCTTGATATGGGGTTCCGTTTGCGCCACACGTCAGTTATTCCATATGTGTCCAGAAACAACTGGATTGTCTGAGCTGCTTTGGACTGAGCTATATTTTTCAGTGAGCTCCGATCGAGTGATGGTGACATTACACAGTTCATATCACCACCTAGGATAAGATGATGTGTATCCAGACAGGGTATACGGATAAAAATGATTTAAAAAATGTATCATCATCTAGATTAGGGACATAGACATTAGCTAAGATGATGGGAGAATTGTACAAATGACCGACTACGATAACAAATCTGCCCGCTGAGTCTGTCTCAACATGGGACATCTTAAATGGTAGTTTTCTATGTATGACAATTGCAGATCATCTGGATTTGGAGTCAAATCTGGAATGATACACTTGTCCTATCCAGTTGCTTTTAAGCCTGAAATGATCTGATATTTTTAACCGTGCTTCTTGAAGAAACACTATTTCTGCATCAAGGTTTTCTAGGTGAATAAAGACTTTCTTACGCTTCACAGGGTTGTTTAAGGATTTCACATTCCAGCTCACAAAAGTGACCAGCAGCTTGCTGTGTTACTTGGTAAATGTACCTTAGCCAGTGATGTAATTTCTAGATTTAGGATTACTCTGAAGATACTGGCTTCTGAGGGACATTAGCTTTGGCATATAAGAGTCATAAGATGTAGCTTAGGATATACAGACAAAAGAAAAGAAGAAGAACATTAAATGTATGTCGCATGTTGTTCCCTGCCCAGGTCACCTATAGAACGCTGGTGACTCCAAACCCACTTACAACTAAATCCACACATGACTGTGCTTACCGAGAGAGCTGCTAGTTACCATCATGACTCTGCATAAGAACCATAAAGACAATTATAACAGGGCATAACGAGAAGTTAAACAGTACTTAACTTCCCAAGTAGATTTGAACAGGTCTCTCCAGAGAACCAGTTGGAATGTTACTCATCTATTAAACTGTAAATCAAACATGCCTGAAGTGATGTAATTGCAAAGCTAAAAAGGAAAGAAAAAAAAACAAAACAGTAGCTTCCAGGCATTGCTTTAACTAATGTTTACATTATAATAGTTAGATTTTTTTAGAAGATAAATGAAAGCAAACAAGCAGTTACAGAAATCCAGTCACTTACCAGCTGACACTGCTAACATGTCTAAAACAGTATTTATAGACTCTAAATGTGTCCATTTCAAGTCTTACAGGGATGATGCATTATTGTCCTGCAAAATGTTGATGTTCACATAGGATAAGGCTTCTCCCACATCAACAAACTCCTTCTTCGGCCCGTTGAATGTAATGCGAAATCTGGCCGGGTGCAGTGTTCCGTAGCGGACTCCATCTTTCCCACGGAGCATTTTCCTGACTTCGTTGAATGCGGCTCTGGCCCCAGCCACACTCGGTGGGTAGTCCAGGTAGATGAACACAGGAGTGCCCTTGTACTTCAGTGGTCCGGTCTCCCTTGACTGGCAGAGGATCTCAGAACACTTGGAGGGATAGTGCAGGGCTGCTATTATAAGTTGAGGTTTTCCATCTTGCCATCTGGGTTGCAGACTGCGGTGAGATCTGTCAATCAGGATTTCTTTCTCAAGGCCCAGAACTTCTTTCAACATTTTTGACACTGAGACAAGAGAACTGGAATCTTGTATTTACGTAGTTTACTTGCCATTTGCAAAATGCATTAAATCCACCTTTATTAAGTTGAAAAGCACCTATCTGAGAACGTTTTAGCAGTTATTGGCGCCCAAAAGCATGGGTTTAACACACATTTTTGCAAAGCACACTTTCCAGCTTCCTACTCCATTACCAAATCGCTGGCACCCCCCCAATGCAATGATATTCATCCCAATATAAAACTATATTATGACATTTGTTATTATTGTTTTGTAGCCCAGACCCGTTAGAAAAGAAACACCTGAATTCAAGGGGTCCCAATACTTTTGTCCATACAGGGCTGGATCTACTAAAAGTTTGCGTGTATTAAAACGTGTGCAAACTCACTGCACACGCAAAAAAAAAATGCACAAACTGATTTACTAACAGTGTGCACTAAGGGTTGCGTCTTTCAAAGGTGCAAAATGGCACGTCTACATCCAATTAGTACTTTTGACACAATGAATAAGCGTTATAGGGCATTTACACACAATTGTGCGTGTGGTGGGAGGAGAAAATATAAATATATTAATTTAGCACACGCAAAGGGATTTATCAAACCCGAAAGCAATTTTGCTCATTGAAACTACGTCTATATTTGACACATCTCAAAGGGAGGTGCAAACAGTTTAGATGTGTAATTGCACGCACATGGAAGTGGTTAATGTCCAAAAAGGAGACATTGAAATGATGAAATGAGATGCAGAGAATGCATTTTTCACCCTCGTGAGAACATTTTTGGAATGACGGAAGGAAAAAATAATTGAGACGTATGTACCCCCCCCCCCACACACACACACACACACACTTTATGGGACTCTTTTCCACTCTTGATGATTGTGATTAAAAATATACACCGACATTAGACTACAGTGTGACAAAATAACGTTGTGCCAAATTCTGCTCCCTGCCGAAAACTGCACCCCCAGTCGTGGGTGATGTAGTTTTCAGCAGGATCTGTTTTTATTTATGTATATTTTGTGTGTTGTGTACCTAAGATTTAACTTTAGAAAGTTTTATATACCTTACAGTTTGCACATTCTTTAATATTAAACAGACAAAAAAAAGTAACTGCAATATCTTACAATATTATTAATTACTTAATTGCTACACAGCTTTGATGATGTTAAGAGGTTAAATAATTCACAATTAATTTCATACCCTACAGTCAGAGAGGAGAAAAAGTTGTGACGGTGAATTTGGTGCACATCGTCCTCTTT
>JAPQRP010000030.1:10283025-10295989 GCA_037367295.1 Apogon hyalosoma | reverse complement strand
TTCTCAATATTACAAACCTGTCTCCACAAACTACTCCCATCCTCATCTATTATTAACTATCAACAGTAGACTACACACAAGAACACATAATTCTACACTGACTATGTGAAAGTGTTGATTATTAATGGTTCCAGCAAATTGTAAGAATGTGGATGCTGCACATATGCATGAAACATTCATAGTTACTGTCATACATCATGATGATTTGGTTACTTTTAAGAGCCATCTAGACATTGGTTAAGATGTGATACCAGATGTCTTTCTTCTAATTCTATATAGTAGGTTGTTTAGAGGGAACTGAAGTCCGGTCCCTTCTGGCTGTGAAAAAAATAATTTTGTAGTACAAATAGTGAGAAATTTTTTTTGATGTCATTTACAAATGTGATGCTTTTCATCTTAAAAAAAATAATTTTACAAGTCCAGGAAGTTGCAGTTTAAGACACATACCCAGTCTGTTCAGTCAGTGAAGATGTCTTTTGACTTTTCCATTTTACTCTTAAAGAACGAGGTATAAGGCTGAGGCAATGACCATTTTGGTGTTGGTGAGGTATATTACGTAAGTGAAGAGATGCAGTCCACTGAGCTGTATCACACAAAAATAGATGTTACTTTACTATCTTTACCACAAAAACTGCAACTTCCTTGATTTGGAAAGTGAAATTTTAAACTGACAAATATCATATGTATAAATGGTGGCACAATTTAAACCAGATTAAAAAATGTCTCTCACTATCTTTTACACTTATGATTTTTGTTGATTTAAAGGATAATTTAACAAGTTAAGAAAGTCGCAGTTTGTGGTAAAACTGCTGAAGTGTCATACTATGAAAGTCATTAAATATAAAGACCATGCACCTGCAAGTCATGGAAATAATGTCATTGTAACTGTCTTTGTCTATGATCTGTTCAGAGTCTGAGGATGTCTCCTTCGACCTGACCAGACTGGAGTGATTTTTACCTCTTTTGTACATTTTGACCTACTCTCAAAGACTGACATAAAATGTGCCAATGAAAGTTTATCTGTCTGTTAGCAAGATACCTGTGATGACCGTGTATGATGTTGATGTAAAATGAAGAAAGAGAGGATTTAGGGGATCTATACGAGGACAAAGACTATAACATGTGCGAAGAAAATAAGCTGAAAAAACTTGATCAACCAGTCTACCAGGTTGATACTGATCTAAGTTTAGCACCAATAATTAAATATAATAATTAAAAAGTTTCACAAGAATTATAACCGTAGGTCATTTTTTTTAATGCAGTTTTTTTTCCGTAGTCATTTTTGTGTGCATTTTCCAGCAGAAATGATTGTTTAAGTTCAACACGTTTCAGTGGATAAGAAGCAATAAACACTCAGATCCAAAATCTTCCAAATCATGTTTAATTTTGCCAAATGCAGAGACCCATCCTGCTGTAGCTTTCACCCAGAGTGATTGCAACACTATCTCATTTTATCCACAAAGATCCTACCATCCCAGCAGAAAACAGTGGTGGGTTGGAGGCGAGGGGGGGCCACAAAATGAACAAAATATAAATGATGTAGTCAAAACACAGGCCGGGCCTCAGCCCTTCCCCTTTATTTATTGTGCAAATATATCTGGGAGACAGAGACAGAGCTTGTCTGATGCTGGGGCTCCGCTGACCTGTAGCCACAGCACACTTGCAAAACAAAATCACGCTACAGACAAACAGAAGATAGGCCATCTTTCTTGGCCCCAGTGACAGAGGGCCCAGCTGAGCAGGGGCCCCCTCCTCTGGTTGGGCCAGCTTGTTTTCCGGCCCATGCTCCCTAACAGTCGGATGAGCAGATAGAGGCTAATCGAGGACCTTGCTGTGACTGTGGGAGGTCAGAGGTGAAACGGGTTGATAGATAGAACCTATCTCCCTGTATTCGCCTTCTACTGAACAAACAGTCTAATGACAGAGATTTGCTGTGCAAGTTTTTTCAGAGGCAGGACCTGCACTGGATATAATTCAACTCATTTACCTCCAGACCTCATGTGTGGAGAACAAAGTGACTTTAAACATTATACTGTTGCAAAAACAAGATTGATGTTAGCAAATTTTGGTGACTTTTGTGTAGCATCGTGTAAATAAAATCAGAAGACTGAACAAGGATTTAAGTAATTTACTTGTATACTGTATTCACAGATTTCTAGAAGTTAAAGGGGTTCTATGTAATCTTAATATTCCAAACTCACCAGTGGAGGGATGTAACCTACAAAACCGCCAGCGAATCAGTGCTATGTATCCACAGACTCTATCACTCACTGAATAAAGTATAAAGCTCATTGTTAAACACATTTGTATTATGGTATCATCAAGTTTTCCCCTTCAGACTAAAACTCATAGTGGCATATTTTGACAGTTGGTCAAAGTAACACTGTCTTATAATTTTCAGATGCTGATCGCTGATAGTTTACATTATAGGTCTGTAAGCTTAGATCTGTTTTCTGTACAGTTTGTGTTGTCAATAGCTGCACTAAAGTTCTGTCTGGAATCATCCAAAGAAGGTCAGAACTGTCAGTTTAGTCTGATCAACAAATGACAACTTAGCAAAGACAATAACATCACATAACAAATAAAATCAAACTCACCCTGTGTCAAAGAAATGCTGCCAACTCCATTCTTTTCAAGTGCTGTCAAATGATTGTAATTTTTAATCAGATTAATCACAGGGTTGCTGTGGATACATTTCGATTAATAACAATCAAATATCATTTATTTTCAGTCAATATTAATTGCATTTCATTTTGCATGAGCAAACAAATGCAAGGAAGAAATGAATATATATACACACTTAACGTGTTTATTAAACACCTTCAACAGTTCTAACAAAACAACTTGAAACAAAACAACTTGAAACAATTGTTCCGTCTTGTGTCTTTTTTTTTTTGTCCTCATATTTCCATTGGGTGGGTGGGTGGGTGCTGTTTAGCGTCTTCCATCTTTATCGTTTGGTTCTGCTACTGGATCAACTGCACATTTGCGCATTCATGACAGTAACTCTACTCAGACAAACTGCCCAAAACGCATTGGCAGAGACGTTCAGAGCCATTCTGCACTGCAGATGGGTTAATTGTGTTAAAAATTGTAATCAGATTAATCATAATGATGGATTAATCTGCATTAATGTGTTAATTTTGACAGCCCTACTCTTTTCATTTAGAACTTTGTCCAGTGGAAAAAGCAACAGTGCTTCTAGATTTAATAACTTTGTCACTTTCTTTGACTGTAAAAGTTGTTTCCAGTGGTTCTCGTCCCATCTGGTCACTTTCTAATGCTTTGGTCAAAGGCTAACTCACTACTCCCTCTAGTGGACACATAAATCCAACAGACCACCGCTGTAAATACATTCACTTCATATCTCTACAATCCAAGATATTGTCATCTTTAGAACTTCAGAGCTCTGTATTCTACACATTCTAATGATGATTTTGATTCGTATTGAATATTTTAAAGTAGAAATATTACATATACTCTGTTTATGTTTCAGGGTTAGTTTAACATATGGAGCTGCTGCTTTAATCTGTACAAATTATAAGATACAGCAATTCAGACAATATTGTTTTGTTTTTGCATGCAATTTAGTGTTGTTGTTGGTCACTTGCATTAATTCTGGAAAAAATTCAGTAGAGGCAGAAATAAACTGAACTGAACTGAACTATAAATTTCAGCACAGTCATTACAGTTGTTCCATTGTGCAACACAACCTGCTGATCCAGCAGAGGTCAGGGTGAACAGATGACAGAAATGTGTTTGAGATTAAACTATCAATATCTTTATTTAAACTGATGAATACTAGTCCAATTTTTTAAGCGTTCCTATGTTGCATTTCAGTGCTAAATGCTTAAACATCACTCATTCTTAAAACATTTGCATTCTTTTTGTCAGTGGACATCATATGACCAGTTATCGACGCCGTGACAATGTATTGTCTATTGATCAGGCATCCTTATTTACAAACTGAATATGCAAAGGTTTCATATGTGTGAAACTTCATTGTTGAGCAATAAATGTGTAATATCATACATTTTTTTACTGCTTAGGTCTCATAGTGGAAGTGCCAAACGCTTTCAGCCGTTGAGTTACTTTCAATAAGGAAGCCTACGCAGGTAAATTTGTATTTTTTTAATATGACATTAATGTAAATTGTTAATAGTAGAAGCATGTCAAAGGCAATTTGAGTCAGCATTCATCATTTGTTCTAATACTGAAATAAATGGGTTGTATTAGGTGGGTGCAAAGCACATTTTAATTAACCTCTTGCAGATGTAGACCTCTGCAGAATGCCAGAAAATATGGAGCGTAACATTCATGTAGCTCTGGTGAGGCTTGTGGGTGGGTGGATGAGCGTACAAAGCCATTCAGTGTTAAAACGTTGAAAGTAGGTGTCCAGTTTTGGTCCGTACATCCATCTCAGAGTTAGGTTTATGTCTTTCATTTGACCAAATTTTATGCCTTCATCCTATTCATGAAACTGTCTTTATTTTGTTATGAAGACTGGTTAAGTCTTTGTAGATGTTCGTGTTAGCTAGCGCTTTCACTGGTTAATATGAAAGTAACGATGCATTTTGGGATATTTCAGTAAGAGCAAATGAAGGCATTAAGTACAGTCATTTTAGAAGATGACAAAGACAGATGGATCCTTTCACACATTTCTTAGAAACGCTTGTATTTTGACTTACTGAATGTTTAACGCTCAGAGACCTACAACGGTTATCATGTCTGAGCTCTATTTTACTTATTTTATGTAGTTTTTCTGATCTACAGTATCAGTCATTTGATTCAGGAAAACACTGAGATTCATCTGGTTCATTTGATGTTACAGTTTTACACTTGCTTAGTGTGAGAAAGGATGCAAGTACCAGAAATGTGAAAAGAATTTTTAAAATGTATTTCCTGTACAGATAGCTATATGTGGATGTTTTAGACTTCGAAATGCATTTTTGCGGCATACATCTAACCTCTCTTAAGCAAGTTAAAGCAATCTATTGGCTAAAATCAAGAAATTATGATGCATTAATTCTGCAGTGTTAGGGCTTGAACACATTTGCTTGGAATCCTTTGAATGCACAAAGAGGAAGGACTGTATGTGGTACCAGTGGGAAGGAGATAAACTCCATTTCACATGACTTTTTAAAGAATATAAGCAAAATTAATGGTTTAAACATGACTGAATATTTTTAAGAAAAAGCCATTTTAGCCACAGATGATGCTCTTGGTCTTGGAAGGTTATCCCTTTGTGGACTATTGTCGCAAATTCGCCCCAATAATCAACTGTTTTTGTAAAGAGATGATGTTCAACACTCTGAGTATACATATATTACCTGGTTATCTGTCATCCCTGACGTCCATGGATCAATTTCAAAGTCCTGTAAAATAATTTACATACCAGAGACTGGAAAAAGTGTGGAAACACTTATTTTTGTTTGCAACAAAAGATAAAAGGTATATAAATGTACAGATATTGGTATAAAAGTTGAATATTCCTCAAACTGTACCATAGGAAAAAGCAATAAGATTTTGGATGAAATACATGTAGCTCTGTTTTTTTTTTTTTTAGAAGGTTTGTAGATGTTAACTCATTATATGTGTTGTTTAATCTTAAATACCTGGAGCTATTTTTCTTTTATTATTATTATTATTATTATTATTATCTTACTAATTGATTTATCACCATTTATCATAGTCCTATCTTCTAAATTTTACTTTTTTTAAAAATGAAAATTAGGTATTTTTCTGTATTTAATTTACTGATCATGTAGATACTCATAAAAGCTCAAAGTTAATTCAAAGGTTTTGTATCAAAACAGAGAAAACTGAAGAAAAAGTTACATTTTTAACTAAATCTATCATTAACTGAGGATAAAAAAAAGCATCTAAACCACTGCCATTTGTCAGACTACATGAGTTGGAAAATTGGTTTATTTACTGTTATGACAATTATGCCTAATGTCGCTAATTTGCATCATAGTTATTGTGGATCTTGAATCCAAATGAACAAACTCCACTTAATTTTGCATCACAGCAACAACATAGAATTGTAAATAAATGTAGTCAGTAAGGGGTTAATAAACAAAGGAAAGCAGATTTACAAGCATGTTTTATATGCTGTCTAATTGTTGCAGTTTTCATAAACTAACAGGGGAATTAAATGAACTTTGATAGGAGCCCACCTCCTCAAGGACAGCCAACAGTCTGGAGCATTTTAGAATGAGAAGTGTTCACATCCCTGCAGTGACTGAACCCAGCTGTCAGTCCACACTGTGACACCAGTCAGAACCTCTTCTGCGTTTCTGTCATCCCTGTGTTTCCTGTCTCTTAAATTGTGTCGCGGTCCTCTACTTGAGGAGCATCGGCTTTGTTGGGGTTTCCTCAAACCGAGCCTGGTCAGGCCTGCGGATCTTCAGCAGCTGCCCACCGCTTCCTGCCTCTGCTAACAATAGGCAGTTGGACTCTCAGAGCGCTTATCAAGCAAAAATCCCTGTCATGCTCAATTGATATTAATGTCAATGCATTTACTTTTACTCAAACACATGTTCCGGGTATGAAGTATGTCATGGGAGAAAAACACAGAAATCAGCAGAAGTTGAGGGCTGGTGTTGTTTCAGTGGTCAGTGTAAAAATAAAAGTCTTACATGATCTACTCTTTCATTTATTCTGTGTTTATCTGTTGTATTCTCCTGTGTGACTTTTCCTCCAACTTCATATTAACTCGTTAGTACAAATTTCACTTCTACTTAGAATTTAGACCCCATTTATATTTACCCTTAAAGACCCTGCAACTATTTGTGTTACAAACTCCAAATGATTTTTTTTTGTCTTTCCCAAATGATTTACCACCGTTTTATTCTAATATTGTCCTCTGCATTTTGTATTTTTCAGTAAAAATCAGTACCAGTTTTCTTATATTTCATTTACTGATCATGTAGGTATTCATAAAAGCTCAGAGTGAATGCTTTATTAGATTATTAAATCAAATAAAAAAAAACTCTACCGTCATTTATCAAACTACATGGGTTTAACCAGTGAATCAATGTTTCAGAAGATGATAGAATTATTTACATACATTGATAGATTAGTGGTTCAACAGTTATTTGACAGTTTAGATCAGTGTGCTTTTGGTCAGTGGTGGATGTTTGGGTCCTTTTGGATAATATTTATATTTATTTTTGAGGGAAATAAGCACAAATACCATAATGAGCAGGGTTGGCTCTAGAGGAATATATGCATGTGTTGGCATGGAGACTTTACACAGTGGCAGAAATAAATAGGTATAATGCTTGGAAGTGCAATCATGTATATCAAAATTTACCCCAAAATGCTCATACCTCATGACATGACTGTGTCTCGGTGGAAATAACTAAAGACATCTTCAGATATATTTTCATTCAACTGTGACAATGGTATTTGTTACTTGTTTCCATGAATATGTACTATTTTAATGACTGCAGGTATCATTTTAGTTATTTATTAATTTATTAACAGGATCTATTTTTAGCTTTAGGCCTATGTTATTTATTGTGTACAATACTGAACCTGGGTGATGAATCTCATGTCCCATATATGTCTTATTATCATATATCTTGTAAATTTTTGATTCACTGCAACTTGTTATGTATTATACTGTCCAAAATTGGAAAGGTAGCTTTAACCCCTGTAGATCCAACCCTGACAGATATTGTCAAATTGACAGAATCATGTGATAATTTATGTACACTCTGTATTTGGAAACAATTATTATACAAATTAGGGTCAAAATACACCCACAACCACCCATAAACTGTATTTACAAAGCACATACATTGGAGCCACCTTTGTTATTTTAGGGCAATTAGATTAAATAAAATGATATTTATCATGTAAAAGCTTCAGGCGGGTTATAATGGTGACATAATAACTTGTAAATGATGGTTAATGTTCCTTCAGTGTTTGCATCAGTGTATGCTGGGTTCTCAATTGACTCCATGGGTGTTTAACCAATCACATCCATCCATGTGTTACATCCTGCAGCATCTTCCAGCATCACAACATCCTCTTAATCATGTAACATTTAATGCTATTGACAGAATCATGAATTGAAGGCAGACTGTGTGTTTAATACTGAGTTCATGCGTCCTTGTTGAGATTCATTAATAATCCCTATTAACAGTTCGTTCCATCTACAGTGGCATACATGATCAGTTTTTCTAGTGTCTGGAAGATAAGACAGATGTGACATATTACATATAGAGTTTTCAGCTTGTTCTATGGCCTAAAACATCATGTAGTTATCTATAAAACAATATTTCATGACTTTTTTTTTTCATAAGAATTTTATTTTTGCACATTTATATCATATATTTTAATCATATGCAGTTGAGTGTTAAATCAGAGTAAATTCTACACCTCTATTTGCAAACCTACATCAGCTGCCATGTGTATCTTACACTAAATGGATGGTTGTATTAAATCGTTTTTGTTTTTGTTTTTTCCTCATTCACCTTGACTTTGGAGTGAATTGACCAAATCGGCGCCTCAGTGAAAATCTTCCGCGTTGACGTGTTCCTTCTTCAGACGCACATATGTGTCAGTCGCCTCGTCATTCCTCTCCTTGTTGACAGGATGCTCCATCAGTGCTCAATCTGCTCCGGTATTTCCACGGAGGAGGCTGCAGAGCGTGCGTCACGTGACCCGCGGTCGTCCAATCGCAGCGCGTCAGTCGAATTTGAGCGATAAGGAGAGCGGAGTAAAGAGCGAACGGGCTGGAGGAGTTTCACTCTGAGCTGCTCAATGGTCAACATCACACACGTTAAGAACGGCTCCTCCGGCTCCTAAAAACGGCACCCGCGTTCCCAGAGTGCATCTGGATCCATACTGCTCTTTTCTTTTTAAAATTTTGATCTTTTCTGCAGCCCATGCAAGGCTGTAGCAGCACCTACACACAGGTTTTAAGACAATCATCAGTGACTGGCTGCTGTCTGCTGCTCAAATGTTGGGAGACAAAGCTCATGGTAAGTTTATGACACTTTTCCCCATGGCTAAAATTAATAATAATGTAATTAGATTGATAGGAAAGGAAAAAAAAAACAATGATATAATAAGGAGAAAGCTGCAAAAAAATACTTCAATCCATCCCCGAACATGCACAGAATTACTCTTTTAGTAAAACAGCTTTGCCATAAAATAAAATAAAATAAAATTCACGCCTGAGATTTAAAGACGCGTAACAGGTTCAGTTAAAAAAAAACCAAAAAAAACCAAAACTATTAAATGAGAAAACACAAGTACTACTATTATTACTACTACTACTACTAATAATAATAATAATGGGCTAATAATATTATAGTGATTACATGTAATCTAAAATAAAATCATATCCTCTAAAATGCGTGAATTAAAAAATTTAAAAGATTTCATTATTTTGCTAGAAAATAAACTGTTGAAAATTTGCCTCATTATTTAAATTTGATGTAAAATTATTAACATATCATAATAATAATAATAATAATAATAACAATAATAAATAATAATAATGATGTAAACGTAAGAAAAATACCCCCCCCCAAAAAAAAAAAAAAATCTTAATACTGACAATAAGAAGATATGTCATCCTTCATTACTGGTTATACCTGTGTTGCGCTTTATTCCACGTCATCCTCATAACGTGCGTGTACCCCCGACCTCTTTACCGGGCGGGTTACGCTTCCAGTTTTGCAGAGGCCAGTTTGGTTTTTACCCAGAAATTAGAAACGTTCATGGCGCACGAGGTATGGCTTCGAAACTAATTTACCAGGGTTTAGTTTTATTTTTATTTTTATTCATTTTAACTTATTTTATTATTCTTTACGAGCTGTGTGTCTGTATTTGACTGAATCCAGGTAATTCTGGATAAAACGCTTGAACCACAAAGCTGTCGTTTGCTCCATTAAGACATAAATACAGTTTTATCATTCTGTATTTTTAATTTTTTAAGAACAGTCTCATTTCAACAAATACATCCGCACATTTTTTTTTTTTCTTAACCAGAGCTGTTAAAAGAAAAACTGAAAATGGAGACGCTGAAAATAGTCCACGTGCAAAACCCGCGAGAAACACAGCATCATTTTACCATAATAAACCTTTACAAGTGCGTTTTTTAAGTTCACATCAGGGCCATAGACATTTAATTTCATAGTCAGTGCCTTTCTATAATATTTTAATACTTCTATTAAAGATGTCAGCGCGTTGTGGACAGTGTGCGGATAAGACCTTTTTTATAATAGAAATAAAAATGGTAGATTTTCATGACATATATTTTATAATAAAGGCCTGAAGCTATAGCCTAAAACATGTTCCTACTGTCGATATTTACACTCATACATGTAAAAATGTCTAAAATACATGTACAGTCATTTATAGCATTTATTATTAAAAGGGAAAATAATAATTATACGGGTCGTTTATTATTGTAAGAATCTATTATAACGTGTGCATAAATGTTGACTAGGATAAAAACAACCCTAGCTTTATTTTGCCTTTATCATCGACGGTTTGTTTCAGTCTCGACTATTTAGTTAGGCCAATATATATATAATGTCAAATAATGCAACATATTCAGTCTATTTTACAATACTGAATATTATTATTTTTTAGGCTACAGTTAGCCTATAGAATAATTATTTTTAGTCAACGGCATAATGCATGATGGGTCTATTTTTTATTATTTAAATGCCGTTTAGTTTTTTTGTATGGTCTTATTGGCATTTTTGATAAAAACTTTCATTGCATAAGTGAAATTCAGATAATTTAATACACGCACAAGCAAAAAAAAAAAAAAAAAAAAAAAAAAAAGAAGAAGACAAAACCACATTAAATTAGATGTTTTATTTTAATGACGCAGAGAATATTTTAGGTCCTAATGAATTCAGCTATTTGCTTTTTATTTGTTAATTTATTTAGGCTATCTGTTTGAGGTGTGCTGTGTGTTTGCGTTAGAAGTGAAATAAATAAATAAATAAATAAATAAACGATCCACATGTTGTCCTTGGTGGGTGCGTGGGCTTTGTGTGTGTGGGTGCACGTGTGTGTTGTGTTCGCCAGGTGTGACTTTGAAGGTTATGGAATACACGTATGACGAAGACCTGGAAGAGCTGTGTCCTGTCTGCGGAGACAAAGTGTCTGGTTATCACTACGGTCTGCTCACCTGCGAGAGCTGCAAGGTAACGCATCCACATCCTGCGCAAAGCACACGCGTGGGTTCACCTGGACCCCACGGCCTGGGAACGAGAGGAAGAACTGCAGTAAAATTCACCTCCTCTGTTTCTTGGATGAATGAATATCTGCGTCCTCATTAGTAGCCTTTTTCATTTTATTTTTGCTGCGTCGCTGCGTCGTTTCTGTTCCTAAAGTGTGGGTTTTCACGCAGGGCTTCTTCAAGAGGACGGTGCAGAACAACAAGAGATACACATGCGCGGAAAACCAGGAGTGCAAAATAGACAAAACCCAGCGGAAGAGGTGTCCGTTCTGTCGCTTCCAAAAATGCCTCAACGTTGGAATGCGGCTCGAAGGTACGATTCACTGCGCACAGAAGGGTTTTAATGACTCTCACCCTGTTTTTCACCTTTCCGTCAAGATAAGGATGTCTCGTTTTATTAGGAGAAATGTTTTTTTTTTTTTAAACAAAACAAAAGCACTCTTACACTTAACCCCGTGCTGCCCAAATGTAATTCCTTCCAGTTGTATTAAAAAATACACTATTTATGTTGTTGCAGGCTTTGAATGTAGCACATATAATAACTATGATGCACACTAGTGACATTAGATATAACTGGCACAATGGTAAATAAACAAATCCTCTATTCTCACATATGTAGATTATTTTACATATGCTGCAGTTGATCGGTTCCTCCAGTCAGCAATCCAAAGAAAACAAAAATGACACAAAAATCGGTGGAATTTCATGAAATTAGTTGCACTGCTGTAGAAACAGGGCATTGAAATGAATCCATGAATATCAGGGGTCATAGGTAGGTTTCTGTACATTCAGACAGAGTGTTAAGCAGTACCTCGTTACAAAAAAACCATTGGAATATTGAGGCAAATTCATGACAGTAGGGGTTAATTTTCCATTTGCTGCATGTTTGTGACAGTGTGATATGTCTGACTATAATTGTATGAGCATTAATCAATAGGCTTGTGTGTGTTTTTATTTTTATTTTACTAAATAATTTAACATTTAATGCCATATACAGGCCGTCTTACAGTGAAATATTTCTTGATTTGTGGGTTGCAGTTCCCAACTTTGCATCTTTTACACACGGGATGGGATTAATTCCCAGACAGCAATGCAGGAAAGCACCTGCTTCCGTAGAAGAAAAAGGACACATTCTTGACTTACTGATAAAACCCTGGAGACTCCCCTGTTTTAAATCAAAAGCTATTTAGGCTACGAGAAGGAGTAGAGCTGCACAGACTCTGGGGATCCTTCTCAGTCCTAAAAAGGGAAGCAAAAAAAAAAAAAAATAGCCGACATGTCTGTTATTTTCTCCACAAATATAGACGATAGTGGTGAAATGCAAAATATTATTCTGTTTTGTGTTGTTGCTAAACTCCAGCTTAGTGCTTATCATGGTCATGGGGATGGAGCTAGACCCTCTGATAGTAGTGTCAGAGAGGTGAATGTTGTCCAAATTTAGACAATACCGGACAATTCCCCTTACCCACTCCATGACGTGCTGGTTAGTCACAAGAGCACGTTCAGTGACAGATGGATTCCACCCAAATGCACCACTGAACACATAGGAAATCCTTCTTGCCTGTGGCCATCAGACTGTGTAATTCTTCATTATTACCACCTATTTTTAATAATACAGCAATTTTTGCACACTCATTTATGTATATTTCTTTAATTATCATATTGATAATATATTGTTTAGAACATCCTAAAGAAATTTCTGTTCTAACTGTGCTTTAATCTAGTGTTTTATTTGGCATATGTATA
>JAPQRP010000030.1:10263857-10281045 GCA_037367295.1 Apogon hyalosoma | reverse complement strand
GATGCATGATTTGTTAAAAAGAAAAACACTTAAATTTTATGTGGAAAATACTGGGATTGGGATTTGAGTCTTTTTGCTTGGTTATCACAGATATTGAACCAATAGTTTACTTATTTTAATGTCTTCAAATTCAACATGCATAAAAACACTAAAAATACACTAAAACCTACACACACCTGTACACAGTACATTTCTCTGTTCACTGTATTTATTTTCATCCCATTAGATCACCCTAAATCCTCCTAAATATGAACCTGTAATTAAAATCTTTTTGCTCAAAGGGATTTCAGTAACAGTATAGTCCTAACATGTTATTTCCCAGGAACAAACCCTGTTTCAAGACATTTCTGTGGCAAATAAAGTTATATAAAATAGTAGTCTTCAAAAGAAGTTGCTGCCAAATCCTTAAAAAAAAAAAAAGCTATACCAACAAAAACTAATAATAACTAGTCAGTGCGTCATATTAAAGCTACATTTTGCACAAAACAAGAAAAAGTTACATTTGGAAGTAAATGAATTTGGGGAAATGCTGCTATATAATACCAGAGCTGCTCAAAGAAACCTGTCTCACCATATAACACAATACTATACACTATTCATCCTTCATTCTGATGGCAACATGTGCAAAGTCAATGCTGGACGTCAGTTTCTTTAATGTATCTCACTTTTTATTGTTGGCTGTAGGCTTTACTTTGTGCATTTTCTCTTCTGTTAACCCTGCCTTACATTTATTCTCATAACCATCATAGAAAAGTTTTTTTTTTGTTTTTTTTTTAGCATTGAAGTCATTCTACAACAGAATACTTTTTTGCTGCTTCCAAACATTTTCACATTCGACTGTTCCTATAACAAAATTAAAACTGCCTTCCGTGAATGAATGCTGTACTTAGTGATTCACTTTGTAGATAAAACTAAGTGCTAATTATTATAAACATATCAGCATTGTAGTAACAGTAAAAACCACAAAGAGCTGTTTTGACATTAAAGCAAAGATATAACATTTTTGTGTAAATATACAGAATATGGTGTTTACCAGGTTTACAACATGCAAATGCAGAGTCAATATCTGAATAGTTTCTGTATAATAATAATAATAATAATAATAATATTAATGATAATGAACAAAGACAAACAAATGGCATTTAGTCCATACTGCAGAAGCAGAATGACTTCTATTCAACAAGGAAACATATTTCAACCAATGTTTTTTGTTTTGTTTTTTTTTTTCAAAATAAGAACAGACCACACACTATGAAAAAAAATTAAGCCCATTCAGTTGAATAAAAATACACTTAATTTCATTTCAATTTCATTGAAATTAAATTTCATGTACTAGAGAACACAGTTACATAATGAGAAAGAAAAGCAAGGTTCTTTTCAAGATGCGGTAGCTTCTGTTAAATCCACATTATCACAGTCTTTAAGCCCACAGGCCTTTTGAATGAAAACCAGAATGCATTTGGCTCATGCAGCTGGAGTCCATTCAGCATGGATGTACAGCCCACTGTGTAGGGTTATAGAGGTCAGAGGTGACAGATTACTACTTGCATGGGTAAAAATAAAAGAAACTCATCCGACCTTATCACAAACACACACGCTAAATATACATGCTAATCCAATCCAATCCAATCCAATCCAGTCCAATCCAATCCAATCCAGTCCGCTACATTTATATTTATATTATTCTGATAAATAATTAAAACAAACAAAACAAAAAAAACATTTAAACTATATAGTGCCAAAATTATTAACTGGATTAATGTTGAAATACTATTGGGAGGATTTGATTTTAAATAATGAAGTGACAGGTATTTTTGTTGAAGGACATGTCAGGGTTAATGAAAACAAAACAAACTGATCTGATTGGATGACAAGAAGAGAACAACAGCCAATCAGAAACACTCACATGGTGCACATAAGAAAACATCAAAATGCTTCCAACATTCAAATATGTCCCAATGGCAGTGAAATTCTACTTTGAGATAGAAATCCATTTGTCATTTTCTTCAAAGTAGCTGTAACAGATTCCATTTGTATTTAATTTGCTTTTCATTTTATAAAGCTGTTACTTGCCAACAGTAGGACTTTTCTTAAGTCATCTGAGTACGTCTACATGCACTCTCATATTCCACTTTCCCATAATTCTGAAAAACAACAATATTTTGAATAAACTGACCCCAAAGTCTCCAATACTGAACAACGAAATTGGTAGAAGTTGCTCTACTGCGTCACGTGAACACGTGTAAAGTAGGGCTGTCAAAATTAACACGTTAATGCAGATTAAAACATCATCATGATTAATCTGATTAAAAATTTGAATGCAATTAACCCATCTGCAGTGCAGAATGACTCTGAATGTCTCTGCCAACGCATTTTGAGCAGTTTGTTCAAGTAGAGTTAACGTCACATATGAACAAATGTGCAGTTGATCTGGTAGTGACAGGCAGCAGAACCAACCCATAAAGATGGAAGACACTAAACAGCATGTTGGCCTCTGGATGGAAATATGAGGACAAAAAAAAAACCAAAACAAAACAAAAAACAACTTGAGCAGTTGTTTCAAGTTGTTTTGTTGAAACTGTTGAAGGTGTTCATTAAACACGTTAAGTACGTATATATTCCCTTCTTTCTTGAGTCTATTTGCATATGCAAAATGAAATATGATTAATATAGATTTGAAATGAATGATATTTAATCATAATTAATCGAAATGAATCCACAGCAACCCTGTGATTACTCTGATCATCTAATTGTTTAACAGCACTAGTATAAAGCAACCAGCAAAGAAATGTTCAGAAAACAAGGAACACAAAAATACAAAAGCCAGAAACAAGTTCAAGACGTTCTACTAGTCTGAAAAATCACAAAACAATAACAAAAAAAAAAGTCAAAATGTGTTGGTGACGATGTCCCTATAGGTAGTAAATGACATTTATTTGTGCATTTATTTTTGTGTCTGACTTTTTCTGGCTTTTGTATTTTTGCATTTCTTACTTTCTGAAAATGTATGGTTTTAACCCTTTTGTTTTTCATTCCATATAACCTGTTTACATGACCAGCGTGAATGAATATTCCTTTAATATTCCTGTTTACATGTAGCCGTTCACACCACATTAAGAATAGAATTTTTCATCAAAGTTTTCCACTGGTGGAAGATGTTCCTCTCCATCTTTTGTGTCATCAAACACCTTCTGGAAAACGGTCTGCTTTTTCATATTTACTCTAATCTGTTGTGTTGAAATGTGGATTTTTCTTTGGAGCGTCCATCTCTACCAGAGAGGATCTTTGTTTTTCCTCTGTTTATTGACCGTATACAGAGGCCATGTGTCACAACCTGCCGTGAAACATGCAAATTAGATTCTTTTTCTAAATGGGCTTTAAACACAGTGGTAGATCTAAAAAAAATGTGGTGGCAAAGGAATGGCAAGAGGGAGATATGGTAGGACTGTGTATTGGAATCCATAAATGAATTCAACAGAAGATCCACAAAAATATGTTTACTGTTGTATCATGCCCTGTATTAATTATCTACTCAACTGTTCTTAATGCACAACTGGAACAAAACCAGTGCAAAAATTTGTTTTGGGAATTGTTCCACCATGTAAAAACAAAAAAACAAAAAAAAATACAAACAAACATAAAAACAAACAAAAAAACCCCCACAAAATGTAAACATGTATAAAGGAACCGGCACAAAACTCCCCAACAAAACACAAATGTTCAGAACATAAGTAATGCAACAGCCAGAAACAAGTTTGAGGCTCTGACACAAAATATTAAAAAAGTCAAAATGTGTTGGCGATGGTGTCCCTACATGAAGTCATCATCATCATCATCATCATCATCATCATCATCATCATCATCATCATCATCAGTTTTCATTTAACTTCATCTACATACACACTGATATTCCAATTTTTCCTAATTCCAAAAAAGGCAATAATAAGATATAGAATATATATAGAATAAGATAAAATAAGATGGCCCCAAAAGCTCCAATACTGAAGAAAAAAAATTATAGTAGGTGATTCAATTGATTAAAAAACACAAAATGTAAACGTGTATAAAGGAATCAAAAAAATCAACAACTGATGTTCAGACAGAAAAAGTTTGATGCTGTTAGTCTAACAAAAGTCATAACATTCCAGCGTTGCTCATCAATAATGAATTTTATTTCTGTATTTATTTTATTTCTGCATTTATTACTAGTGCTAAAACTAAACTATAAATTACAAAATGAAAATGTTCCACTACAAGTAAAGTTTTGCTGTAAAAAATTACAATAATTGCCTCTAATATGTAGCAGAGTGGTAAAATCTATACATTTTAAAGGGGTCATTATTTGTGTATTTGGACCCTAATAGTTTATGAAGTTTGAATTTGAACCCTCCACGTGCTGCTAAGCTATCTTTATATTTATTTTGACAAAAACTGAGTGGATTTCTACAACCTGTTTCAATTCCTGCTTAATTTGTTACATTTTATTACTAGTTACGTCACGACATTTGCACATATAAGGTCAAGAGGTGAAGACCATAATTGTTTATCAGCAGCAGCGGTTGTAGTCCATTCTGAAAATATGTCCAAACTTCAAGCTGATCACCTAAAATGTTCACTTGTTGGTTATATTAACGAACACTTGTGGCTGAACGGGACAGAAAGCACGGTCCGCAACCCGGAGGGAATGGGGCATGAAGTGGCTCAGCAAAGGGAATCAAGCCCCTCCCCCTCCCCCCCTGTAGAGCCACCCCTGTCCATTCATGTCCAAAGAATAATATCAGCACATCCAACACGTTATAATCAGAAAATGTACTATTGGGAAAAAGGCCTAATTGGGAATATCCAAACTGAGTATTTATTTATTTTTTTAACGTAACCTTTATTTAAGCACTTTGGTCCGGTCCCATTGGGAAGGGGCATCTCTTTTTCAAGGGAAACCTTGACAACAGTGATACAGTCACATAATTACAGATATTAAATAAATAAAGTAATGTATTAAATAAATATCTATAATTATATAACAATAATGTAAATATTTACAATAAGAGCATGTGCAAACACAGGGGGGAAAAAATTACAACCAATCGAAACATTTACAGACCAACAGCCTTGATTCCAGAGATTTCGCTCTATTTAAAATCAGCCGCCAGCTGAAAACCTAAAAGATTTATTCCTAATTCAGTCCTTATCTTTGCGACAAACCGTTTCAAAGTGCTTCCATGACACTCATCGAATTGGGAATAGTAGTGGAATATTAGTGTTCATGTAAACATGTTCATTGTTCATGTGTCGTTTGTCTGATAATCTGCTACTTTCATTCAGATGAATCTGTCCACTGTATGTGGTTTAGTAAACTACATGCATCCATATTAACATTTACTGAAAAACGTGTCCTGCAATTTTTAGACTCAAAGACATGCCCGCACTCTTTATTTTCACTCATCATGTATTAAATGGACCGTGAGACTCAATTTGAGTGAGTCTCAACCCTCTGAGGTTCGTTGATCAGAAGACGTACACCTTTGGGAATACGAGTGGCCGTGCATCAGCGCCGCCGTCTGTCACCGTCAGCACCATGATTGTCTTTGTCCGCCACAGACACACTTGTAACGCAGGACAGTTTCAATGATTTGCTGCCACGGACAAATTGAAGCCCCATGCGAGAGAAATCAATAACATTGTTGTGTTTAGCTCTGCTGCTTCCGACAGTACGGCTGAATACACCTGAGAAGTGTCAAAAGAGGTTTATACATTTCATCTTTCCAATCAGGTTCTTTTTTTTTTTTACAACAATGAGTCATGATGTGATGTTTCTGCTGATAAACAAACTGCTGTCGACGAGCCATGGTCAAACTGATTCAACCAATTAAACTGTTTAACTGGAAACAAAAGGTGGATTTTGGCCTTGGTGTGATTCCTTGTAGTGTATTTTATCAAATAGAATTTAATGCCAATGTACCGTCAAAGCCAAGCTTTTCCTGCTTCACACTCTTTTACTTGGTGATGTTTAGTCTCCTTCTTAAATGCTTTTCGATCACCTTTAAGCACTTAACAAGTCCCTTTGGAAATCACACGTAAGTGAGCTACGTGATTTTTCTAGATTCAAAGTTTCTAAATTCAGATTCTTGCATTATGCTTTTATTTTTTATTTTTTGTCTGGCTTCATGTAGTGTTTTAATTCTTCACTCGCACCAGTGAAGCAAACATCTTTATACAAATAGCAGCTTTGCTTTCAAAATTACATTTGAGATATCTGACTGAGCATCTTTAGCAAAACCAAAAGCGAGTTTATTTTCTCAGTTTCCCCTGGTTGTGGTTTCATTAGTCCTTTTTTCCAGATTTCTAAAAGATAACTGCGTGATATTGTAAAGATAGGATAAAGAACACACATTGTTACAGTCTAAATATAACTGATATTTTGAAGATTTAAATGTTTTCAATGGCATTTTGGGTCATTTAACCAACTACTAAATAGCTGCCATTTTGTGTAATTCCTCCTCCTGCCTGTAGGGGCACTACTTCATTACCCTGGACCAAACCATCTAACGGCCAAACTTTTTTTTTGTTGTTGTTATTTCATCATTAAATTCATCTGCATAAAGATATTCATATCCATTGTGAGGTTTACTATTGTACAATCTTTATGGAAATACCAAAATATGACCCTAAAGAAACTTGAATTGGCCGAAATTTTATTTTTTTTTTAAACTCTTTTTTATGACTTTTTGCAGCGGAATTAATGTGCACAATGCAATGACCAATGAAGAGGTTAAAGTGTATCTCAGGTCATTCTTGAAAAATGAAACAAAACCTTGTTTTTTTTGCAGCCATTTAGACCACATCACATGTCTGTTATATGGCTGATAGCGCCATCTGTGGATGACGCTATCAGTGTTTCCAACCAGTTAATGCAAACCTGAAATTCACATTTTCTTTTGGCCACTTTTTGCTTCAAATTAGCTTGTCATTTTACATTAATTGCCAGTCAACCTACTCTGTCATGTGGCTCCAGTATGTGGCGCTTTTTTTTGCAGCTGAGATCATGACTAAAAACTATATTAACTAATTCAGTTTGTGTCTAAAACGGCTATTAATTCCTCAGATCACTTTACTGTATCAGTCATTCAGTTCAGCAGGAAGCCGGCACATCTTGTTCCGACTGTTACCACCCACCTGTAATGGGTCGAGTCATTCGATACTTATCCACCATTTGACACTTAAATCATCTTATATTCTCTGGTTAAAATCATGATGAGTTTAACCAACACTTTGCTTGAGTGGAAAAGTGAAATATCATGCAGATTACTTAAAGCAAAGTCCAGCAGTTTACTACTGGAGGAGCTAGAGAATATAAAATGTTAGGATTATGCCAACCTGCTGATTCCATTTTCACTCAGACAGAAAAAGATAAAACTATAATTTTAACAGATTTTGCTGTTGGCAGTATGTACTCTTTACCGATGGTGACTGGTGAAATTATTTTTTGGTGGAGCGCAGTATACAAGTCAGTTTTTGGATGCACTTTAACCACATATTACCACTAGGGTACACCACAACACATGCACTGTTATTTTAAAATATTAACATAAATCAAAATCATAATACACATGTTTTCAGTCATGTCTTTTTTTTTATAAGTAAATTTCACCTGTCTATCCTTCCACCCTGACCATGACTCTATTGTTATAATCGAATCCCTGCCTCCCATGTCTTAGGCAGTAGTGTTACCCACTGAGCTTGTTCAACTCTCTGTAATATTACCTGCAGACCTATTCACCGATTCCATTTCTGAGGAAGATTTTGATTCTTTTCGGGATGTGATATTTACCCCTGTGGGTGGTGCTTGGGTGCAGTTTTTTGTGCCCTGACGCTCTCCTAGTAGTGGAGGAGGTCAACTGCGCACACGCCATTTATAACGAGAGTCTATTATGGTAAAGGGAGAGCCTTGGGCACAGATATTTTGCACCCCAAACAGGAAACACATGACTTGACTGCTCAGTAAACAACCAAAAAATATTTTTAAACTACACTTGAATGCAGATTATACACAGCACTCATGGGGTGTGTCATGTATAGCTTGGTTCTTTAAATATTAATGTTTTTGTAAAATTATTTTAGGTGGTTCCCATCTTCTTCATGTGAGACAAGTGGGGTGGCTATTGATGAGCCACCACTGCTCTTTACCTTAAACTGGAGTTAACACTTAAAAACCACAACTACTGTTGTTGTAACTACCAAATGAATTATTTCCTAACTGATTATTTTATCATTTGTGTGAAAATCTGGTATTTTCCTATATTTTATTTACTGACCATGTAGATGTTCATAAAGACCCAAAATAAATCCAAAGGTTATTATATGAGAAGAGAAAAAAACTGAAGAAAAAGTGACTTTTTCAACAAAATCTATCATAAACTGAACATAAAAACAAGTGTCTACAAACACTATCATTTATCAAACTATGTGGGTTTTATGGTGAATCACATGGTGTTTTCTTGTTCACTGCAGAGCCTCTGAACGCCCAAATAGGTCATGTCAAAGAAAGAAAATGCATTTAACTTGAATTATTTCAACACATTGATAGGATTAGGGATAATTAAAGTTATTAAATCAGTAGTTTTTGGTCTTTAAGGGTTAATTCATCTGTTACTGAGTGTCAGTCTGGATTTCACGGCATAATTTCCCTCCAGGTAAAAAGTTCATACTGTATATTCTCAGTCTTTTTGAACACATGGGCTATTATTTTTGAGAGTTTTTGTTTTGTCATTGGTTTAATCTTTATTTACACTCATTTGAAGTAACTTGCCTCATATTAGTTTTATATAACCTAAGTTCTAGATCAGGTCATCTTAAAACTAAAATATGTCACATATCACATTGAAATATTTAAAAACCCATAAAGCCTATTTTATGTTTTATTGACATTTCTACTTACATCATATTGTGTCACCAAAAAAAAAAAAAGAGAATCTCAAGAAAAACGTTACCATTTAATGTTACTTAGAATTGTTTCACCAGAATAAAATGACATAATTTGGACTGTTGAATTACTATGACTTTGTGTTACTATGTGTCTGTAAATAAAACTTACATACATACATTAACCTGTTTTATAAGCATGACTTCATCTTGAACACATCATTTAGATTTTCATTGCCAAAACTCCCATGATTTCCCCACTGTGCATTTAATATTCACCCAACAGATATCTTCTTTTAACAGCTTTTTATTGAAATATCTATAACTGTATTGAATCAAACCTTATTTATATTGAATCAGACTTGTCCAATTCTACTGACAAACAAAACTAGAACATGTGGCATCAGTTTTACAAACAGAAAGATACTAAAACACTATCCCTGAAATAAAACATGAGGCACCAGACTCAACATAAGCACCAGAAACCACCTTGACAAAATATTTGCCATTATCCTTTTCATTAATGTAATAATCCCCAAACTAGAAGGCAGAATCAAACATCCCATTTCCATATGCACAGCTTATTCCACACTGTTTCCAGTGAATTAAATGTCCAAATAATACACTTGAGGTATAGCAGGAACAGCACAAAATGACGACTGAACTTCTGAGATTAGTCAGTTACTTTTACACCTTAGTTGTCTTGGAAAACAAAGGGCACATTGTGTTGAGGAAGACACTTGTTACTCCGTCCCAGACAAGAGGGTATCTTTATGCACAGAGTTCCAGCTGAAACACTCCTCTGCTTGGGTGGACTAACATCACACACCAGAGAGGACAGTGGATAGTCAGTTTTATCACAAGTACTGCTTTATAAAGAGACGTTTGATTCACGTATAAATATGTGCGTCTGCATGTGTTAACGGAAACACAGATGATCTGTGAACCTGGCTGCACGGGAAGCAATGCATAATTAAACATGTGTGTAGTATTTTTAGTTTCCCTTTTTGCTAAAACAATCATGTATACTATAGCTGCAACCCTGTTATTATTGTATAGAAGCTCATTTTGCAGTGCGTATAAAATTAAACTAAACCAACGAAATTATATGCATTTCAAGTGTGACTGCAGCCACATACCAGAAATGTTTAGTCTTTATTTCTCAGCAAAATGGACAATCAGTTTGTGGTTACATTGCTGAGCGATTCAGAAAAATACAGGAAAATAAATACCAGCGTATTATTTATGTCTATGTTATCATCTGTCTCAGCTTTGATTGCTACAGAGTTGTTATATGTCAAACTAATTCAACCAAAATGAATAAAATAATAACAATGTGTTTTTGTAACTCTGGATACAAAAGCAAAATTGCAGATTTTACTTTATGCTGATAAAGATGTATTTACTTATGAGCACAAATATGCTGCAGTGTTTAAAGTCAGATGTCATTTTGATCGCAGAGACAGAAGAATTCCTCATACAGTAATCTGACATTTTCACATAAGGTGACACTTAAATGTGCACTATTTTCTTGTATTCTCAGATAAAATGTATTTCTGTAGTTGTATAGTCAAAATGTGAAAGCATTTGTTTCTTTCTATTCAAGCTGTGCATCCTTTATTCAGGTTCTGTCCCCGAAGCCTTGTGCTGAACACATTTGATGTCTTTCCACAACATTCAGAGCATTTTTACATACAGTGGATAGCCAATATGGACAGTGAGAACAAAGCTGCACATATTTTACCAAGAAAGACTCCCGTAGAAAGAGCTGTTTCCCTGGACTGGATAATTACATTCCATGCAGACGATAACGGGGGAATGTCAGCTCTCCACTGCAGCTCGGCACTCCACTCGTCTACATTGTTATTAAATTCTAAAGAGAATGGAGGCTATTGATTGCTGCAGAGGTGGCCTTTGTCATGTCTTGTGTTTGACCTTCCATTCACCTGTTGAACATGGAAGATGTTGCAGAGGAAATGTGCACAATGGATGACATAGATGTTCAGCCACTACAGGCAGGGTAGCAGAGACATGAAAGTAGAAAAGTAACATGTCCACCTACATTTTGAAGAGTTCTGCTTAAAAATGGAGGTAATAGATATCCACTCTGAGCTACAAAATGTACCCTGAAAATGCACCCTCTTAATCTACTTACAGAAACATGCTAGTGGTTTCCTTGAAGATCTTGAAGAAATAATCTGTTACAGGCCTCACTGTGTTGGCATTATTTATTTTTTAATCTGTCACTTAATTTGCTGTCGGCAAACAGGCTGAATGCTGGTTTGAAGCAATTTTTCATTGATTGCAGTTTCTGTTCCGCATCACTTAAATTCCACCACTTGACCCAAGAGGTCTGTCTTTTGATGAGACAGCACGTGTTTAGTGTCTGTCAAGTGTATATGTAGGTGTATATTTTTTATGTTTTACTGCTTAGACACTACAGTGGGTGTTTTTTTCTGCCGTAGATCAAGAGACAAGAAGGTTTTTCATGTATTGGCCCCAAAAACTTGCATCAAAGAACATGGTCTTCACAGCAATTGGTGACAGAAGTTTCAGAACTCCAAAACTTAGAGGGAAATGAGTCCTTTTAAAGCTGCAGGAGCTGAAATTAGGGGTGAAAAATGGCAGGATTGGAAAATAAATCCATCCATCCATACATTTTCTGAACTGCTTAATCTTTGCAGCTACCAATGAGCAAATACAAACAACCATTTGGTCTCACATTCACACTAACAAGCAAAAATAAATCAAATAAATAATAATTTTAAACCAAATCAGGAGGCTAAACATAAATATATAAATTTGACTTTGTTTCACACTGCTGTGGAAAAGAGACAACACTTTTCAAAGCTTCTGAGCAGTGAAAACACCTGTGAAAAATTGCCAGAAAACAGAGTCTACAGAAGGCGACTGAAGTCTTGTTTCTTCTCAGATCATTTTAATTAAAATACGCTGACAAATAATTATACAATTTTTGCCCAATAACACCACAAAACTCAAACACTGCAGACCAAACTTCTTCGTGCCTTAGTTGGCTGATTATCACCTTGATTATCAGCCCTGAGTAGTGATTAAAATGTTACTGATACTGAATCCTCTGTCATGGCAAAGATCTGGACTGGGATTATCTTGCATTACAGTGTTGCAGCAGTGGTTTTACGAGAACTAAACTCACCAGAGTGAAACTGTAAATGGGCGTTTTTTTAACAATTCATAAAACACCCAAAACTGATGTAACACATGTGAACTTCAGAACTTTTATAAAAATACATTTGCTTAACATCAGAAAGTGCTTTAGAGAAGTTTATTGAAGTAATATACAGGTATTTTGACTGACAATGCAAACAATATAATATGATATTTATCACAGAATAAAATATGTTTCAATAAACAAGAAAAACTATTATAAAAGAAATTTGCTCAACAATATTTTACAAAGAAACATGGAACATCGTAGTTAGCATAGTGATATAAATAGTGATATAAATATTTGAAGTGTGGGGTAGTTACTTGAAAAAAATCATTAGTTACTAGTTACAAGTTACTTGTTTAAATTTTAATGAGATTACTTTACTAGTAACTGCATTTGAAAAGAAACCACTACTTATTACTTTACTTTTTAGTTTCATAATTGATAGATGCTGAAATTGACCATGTATATACATATATATAACAAACACAATGACCCTTGAGTCATTCTATTTTCAATTTTGAATCAGAACTTCATCTTTCAACATAGTGTATGTTGTATAAAGCTGTTTAATACTAAGCCATATAAGAACAGCAAATAAAATAAATAATAAATACAGTTATTAAAGAAAAAGCCAATGTCTCACTGGTAAATCCAAACCAGAACCCCTGATGATGCCGAGGTTTTTTTTTTTATTTGTTGTTTTTTTCAAGTATCATTTTGTGTTACCTGTACCATCCCAACACATGAGGGAAGCTTAGCTTGTTTTGGGGGAGTTGGATTCTCACTCGCCTGCCCATCAACTACAAGGAGAGCTGATCTTTCGAGACAAGCTTTGTATTGTGATGCTGGTTATCTAGGTGCTTAGAGAAATTGTTCATTGAGTGAGCTGCGGTTGACAAGTGCTTGTCACCTGCGTAGAATGCATTTAACCAATACGTTCTTGTCCTTTCGTGAAATAAACTGGAAATAATGGGAAAATCGACACTTCTCGAAGCAGCCTTGCTCTCCCTCCATTTTCTTTGTCGACTTGTGATACGTGTTGATCAGTACGTGCTGTATGTAAGTACTGTTCACCAAAACAGATCAGGGAACATTCATGTCGGAAACAGTCAATGGAATGTGGTTTAAGCAACACAAGAAATCATGTTCCTACAGTCCAGTAATAGAATTTAGTTATCGGTATGTTTGGTGTAGTGTATTACCTTACTTCATTACCCATAAAAGTATTGGAATTACAGTAATCTGTTACTTTGTAATCCATTACCCCAACACTGAATATATGTAGTCTAATGAACACAACATGCACAGACTGAAACACTATGAGTCCATGAATGTATTCAGAACTATAATAAAATGAAATATTTGCTGAGCAATATCAGAAAGTGCTTTAAAGAAGTTCATTGAAATAATCTGCAGGTATTTTGACTGACAATGCAAATAACTTCATACAATACAAGATATTTACCACAGAATAAAATATATTTCAATGAACATTATCATATAGTAAATACAGTTGTTTTACAAAGAAAGACAGAAAGAAGGAACACTGTAGAAAATAGATTGATATAAGTAGGGATATAAATACATGTAGTCTAATGGACAAAATATGCACAGATTGAAACACTGAGTCCATGAATGCATGTGGGAGATAAAATGAGGCTGTTCTTCCAACATTCAGCACATCTGAGGATTTTTTTTTCTGAGTGATTTTTTTGGCTGCAGCTGAGTGTCCAACTCCTCTTGGAGAGGAAGCGCAGGAGGTCGCCGAGACCTCTTGCTTCCTTAACCCCTTCCTTTATCACTGCGTGCCCAGACCCCCCCGGTGCTGCACTAGTCCAGATGAGTGTTTGGCCTGTGAGATTGGAGCCTTTCCTCTGTGACTGATATATAGTTTCATTCAGATGGACAGTAATTCTGTCAGCTCCGTGTCAGATGAATGCGCGTCTGGGCCTATTAGCAGCTGTGGCCACAGAATTACTGACTGCCGTGTCCTTCGGTTTACAGACAATATTGTAGCAAGGTGGGGCTCAATCAGAAAACTACCCCCCCACACACACACACACACACACACACACACACACACCATACCCTTCCCTCCCCTCCCTCCACCATCCCCCAAAACAGAGCAGATGTGACGAAGAGGTGGGGGCAGCAGGGAGAGGTGAACAGGTTGAAGAGGCAATAAACATGGGTTAAATAATACATCCTGTTGTTTTTATGGCCTCGTCATGTTTCATATTTTATCGCTTTTTGTCACATATTTCAATGAGATCTGGATAGTGTGGCAGAATTTTTAAAATCATTTTTATTAATATTTTCATTTAACCTTTATTTAACCAGGAAAAAAAAAGACTCACTGAGATTAAAATGAGTGTCCTGGCCAAGGCAGCAGCAGCAGAAGTGACAGAAAATTTAAATTACAGCCATACATCCACACTAAAAAACTCAAGCTCTATAACCATACATAAAACACTAAATGAAAAACATTCATATAAAACACCATCAATAATTTAAAAGGTTGTAAAAGTATGTAACAATGTTCCTTAAAAGTGTCTCAAAACAGAATCTGATTCAGTCAGTTAGAAAACCATTTACATTCAGATTGATCCTTTCCTCATTCATTTAAAATGACTTTGAATGCATTTGAAGAGACCAGATACTTCATTTTTTTCTCCTTCTGTAGGTTGTTCCAGGCAATGGGAGCGGAACATTTCAAATCTTTCTTTCCCAGTTCCGTTCTGACTTGGCACATGATTATTTCTTTTCCTAAATCAGAATCAAATATACTCGATGACTTTGTGCACAGAAGGAATCCACCCTCGTGAGCAACACTGAATGATAGATAAATACATTGGAAAAGGAGGATATTGATTTTTTCCAATGTGGTTTGAACAGAAAAGCAGTGGGAGATGGTAAAAGGAGGATACTCAGAACTATTTACAGGTTTCAAAGAATATTGATCAGTGTCCTGGACAACAAAAAGGAAGGGAAAAAAGATGCAGAATTTACATATGTGACCTGAAGGAACTGTGAACTTCAACGTTTTTTTTTAACAGTCTTTGTGTTTCTTTCTTTCGTCCCTTTGTGTGTCGTTTATCTGTGTTTCCTGGAGGTGGGAGATCAGATGAAGCTGCTCCATAACTGCTGGTCTGAACTCCTGGTCCTGGATCACATTTTCAGACAAGTGCAACATGGAAAGGAAGACAGTATCCTGCTGGTGACCGGACAGGAGGTAACAACTCCCTCACACTGACACAATGCACAGTGTGTTTCATTCATTTCAGTTCATTCAGACGAGGCCGTTTCTATCAACACTCAACTTCACTTTCATCAGTTTTCATTTTTAATTCACTCTGTATATTCAACCACAATGGCTGAACCATCAGAGACAAATAAGAGTGAAATTCTTTTAAGGTCTGCAGCTGCAGGGAGATCCACCGCAAGAAGAACCGAGGAATGCATTACAGTAAATGACTTTCAACAAAGAATGTAATAATAAGGTCCAGTCATTTGTGCCCAAGTATATAACTCTTTTTAGCTTTTACGCGGGAGTAACACAGGCCGATATGTTATTTTCTATGCACTAATCCACCTCCACCTTGGATTGTGTTTTCATTTTTGTTAATTTCAGCATTTATTTGGTCAGATGAGAGGAATTCAGTGTCTTCTACATAATCATCCTGTTCAAGACATGAATCAGTTATTTAAAAATAAATAAATAAATAAAGATCTACACTTAACACATGGGATCTGTCTGCCCAATGTCAGAAGCTTGTGATGCCTAGAATGTAAAAGTCTATTTCTCCATCTCTGTTGATTTTTGAGGACTTAAATAAATGAGAATAAAATAAACCCTTGGACCTGGTGCAATGCGTACTTGTATTTCTAAAAAGACACGGAAAGGATAGTATCACCAAGCAGCCTTTTTTAGAGAAACAGAATACAGTGACATAGAGTAACATCTTCACATTAAAGCATCTCAAAATGACATATAACAAAAATTATCTTTTTTTTTTTATATGATCTGCTTTGTATTAATAGAAGAAATAAAAGTACTGTCCAAACTTTCATGTTCCATTTCTTTCCTATTCATTTACTTCGACTACGCACCAGCTTGACTGTTTCTTCTTCTTAACTATTGTCTGAAAACTGTGATAATATCTTTACTAAATCATGCAAAAAATGTAGTTTTTAAGCCCCCACATCTTCCAGAAGCAGGGAAGATTGTACACTTCGATTATAACTATCCTACATTTAAAAAAAAAAAAAAAAAATCTAATCAGGGATAAAAATGTTTAGCCCAGTGGTTCCCAACCTTTTCTGGCTTGTGACCCCATTTTAAGATCACAAATTTCTGGCGACCCCAGACATTCGAAATGGAGACATTTTTCTGCTAAACTTAATTTGTTTTTGATCATGTAATAGTTTGATGTACTATGTTGCAAATAAACGTTAATTTTAGAGGACATTTAGGCCAGGTGGGTGAAGAAATCTTTCCATTCTCTGTTCGGTCTGGTTTTCTGACTGCAATTGTATCCGGGCAGGTTGAAGCATTGTAACGCATGCAGTCACGTGATCGGGTCAATCAAGATATGCCCTCTCAGATATTATATCCAGCATTTTATTTGAACTTGATTTTTATTCGGAAAAGTGTGTGGTGTTTTAATTATAATGAAATATATATTGAATCATTAAGAAATATTTATTATTATTATTTATTTATTTATTTATTTTTATCAATTACCAGAAATTTCAGGCAAGCCCATTTGAATTCCAGGTGACCCCACGTGGGGTCACGACCCCAAGGTTGAAAAACACTGGTTTAACCCAGGGGTGATCAGAGGTTTAGGGGTGCTGAACACCCAGAGTGCTGGCTGGCCAGGCAAGAGAAATTTCACTGTTTTGTACATTTTAATGCAATTTTGGACCATCATTCACACATTTGTGAAAGAAAGGCATAACATTTTTTGGGTAGGGGAAACTCTGTGACTGAACCATGAAATCTGATAAAAGTTATTTAAATGCTGAGCCACAGTAAAAGAGGAATGGATTGGAATCATAAAACAAATATACCCT
>JAPQRP010000030.1:10221888-10232678 GCA_037367295.1 Apogon hyalosoma | reverse complement strand
TCATTATTGTTTTGTATCCCAGACCCCTGTTAGAAAAGAAACACCTGAATTCAACGTGTCCCAATACTTTTGTCCGTATAGTGTATCAAACCCATAAAGCCGCAGCCAACCGTTTTTGATGACCAAGGAAGTGGACGTGGAACTTGGAGGTCCAGAGGTCTCGCTGGTCTCAGGGCTGGAGGGAGTGGGAGGACAGCGGCCCCAAGGGGTCACCGGGGCCCTCTGGGATGGCAGGAAGCTGGTTGGCTGGGAACAGTTCTGCAGATATGTTACAGCCCAATCAGAGGGGACACAAAAAAGATGGACTTGAGTTAAAGTGCAATATAGTCCATTACTACATTGCAAAAAAAAAAAAAAAAAGTCTGTAGAAAAGGGAAAGGAATAAATATTTCTAAGGAGGAATGTAATCTGTACTGATGGACATGGTCACTGCTGTGGCTTTTACTCACTCACCGTGAAAGATAAAGCTTTCCTCTTTTCTTTGATCCTCTTTATGGCATTCCTCACCTAAATGAGAAGCAGCTTTAAATATTCACCATTTTGTCCAAAACAGTGGCAGCCTCACATACCGTACAAAGATACATTCTGTTATATTCTGCAGTGGTAGCGGCAGTACATTTGACAATGGACTGAATGCTTCCTTACCTCACTGTTGTAAACAGCATACACCAAGAAAATATACAGGCCCTGCGGAGAGGCAGAGATACATTAGGAAGCACATGTGAGAGCAGAAAGTGCAGAACAAAAAGCATTCATACAGCTTTTATTGACTACTTTATGACATCCATTTAGTGCATCACCCTGTCTTCTCTATCGCTTCTCTATTTTTCTATGCCATAACAGAAACATGTTTTCACAAAATACCTCTTTATGTTCTTTATCTGTGTGGTTTTCTACTCAGCTTCAGCTGCATTCAATAAGATGCGACTTTCAAATCACAGCACAAGCGAATCACAATTCAAAATGTGCACTTTAATTGAATATGTTTGCAGCTTAGGAATCATCTGGGTTCTATGTGCATCAAATGGTCTACTGAAGAAACTTGATTACTAAAACAAAGTGTCACCGGTCATTGCTCAAATGTGGAAATAGTAGATCATATAGGACTAAAGGAGAAGGTAAGAAGAATAAAAATGTGTTTGGAGTAGTGTTGTTCGACATATCTCTTAGAAAACATGGTTAGTGATGTTGACATTTACGTGACAAAAGACTGAGTTCATTCTTTCATCTTCTGTGAAACCCATTAAAGCTTCTGCTGGTAACAGGACGCCCCCTCCTATTTATTTAACAGTGACAACTGAATATAAGAGAAAAGAGTGTTGAGTATTCAATAAATCAATCACAGTATCTATGTGGAAAGATGGTTGTTGAAGAGAAGAAAGATCATTTGTGTCCACATGAAAACTGCCAAATTATGGGTATAAATGTCACATTGTTGGTTTTTCACGCAGCTTCACACGCAGTTCTCTTAAATCTGACAGCACAAAGGTAAGATAAGGTTGTTTGACAGTGTGACAGACAAAGATTCAGTCGCTGAACTGAAGTGAACTGAAATCAATGAGCGCCAAGAAGGTCACAACAACTCCTTTAAACATTAGAAACACACTGACGAAGGCTGGAGCTGAAAGCACACAGGATATACTGTACTCAGCTGATCTGTAGTAGCGCCGGCCTTCAACGTGGAAAAAAAAAAGTTTTATATCAAAGAAAACGTCTTATTTGATCTAGAAGAAGAAGAAGAAGAAAAAAGAAGAAGAAGAAGAAAATGAGCTGAATAAACAGCATGGTGATGTCCAACTAATGCCATTCCTAATGCCAGGAAAAACAAACAAACAAACAATAAATAAAATGTTATGCTAAAATAGCAAGAACCTTGGTGTGCAAACCTCCATCCTCTGTATGTGACTGAATCACTATAAGTGGATGTGGTTTATTAAAGATTAATATTAAGATTAAGATTAAAATTAACATTACGATTAACATACCCTTTATTGTCACACCGTGGAAATTTGGATAATAGTGCTGTGGTATTGTAATGGTAAACATGAAATACATATAACACCGGAATCTGATCCCAACGTCAGCGACAGTAAACACAGAAAACCTTTTTATTACTCTAAGGAGTTTTATTTTCTGTACTGATGGACTTCTGTTTATCAATAGTCACTGAAATGTCTATGACCATTTCTTTTTAACAATCAGTATCTACTTTATCCTTATACAAAAAACACTGGAAAAGTCTCAAAATACTGAAAATACATAGCGTCTTAAATATTTTCCTTGAATTGTAACTAAACTATTAAGTAGAAATTCCCATATATGTGAGCTGCACTGACTTTTTCTTTCTTGTTACATTTAGGTTTTGTGATTTTCATATATACTTGTAAAATGTCTAAGCCATTTTTTTCTTCTAACCTCTCCTGCACAATGGACTATCTTTTTTTGTACCATTTAATTGTAAGTAAAATGCGAATAAATTAAACTAAACAAATCTAAAGTTATTATTTCAGTGATTCTGTGGCTGTACTTGTGCTTAATAACTAGCGTGTTGTAGATTTTAAGACCAGGTCGGACCAGCTGATCGGCTCCCAAACCCCGCTCTGTAAACACGTTAGAAACCACAGTGATCACATGGCAATAATGTATGTAAAGGACAAGGCATTCTCACTGCACTTCTGACTTTACTTTTATCAGAGTAAGCATATGTAAGATTTGAAGGTTATTACTGAAGGACATTTGACTCTGTAAACACTTATTCTAACTGATGTTTCATTGTTATGTTATTTATAAATGCACCCTGGGCATCAAACACACTTCCTGTGCTATTCGTTGAGGGTTGTATCCTTCCTGGAAACATCATTATTATGTGCATGTGAAAAGCCAGCGTCAGTACATTTATTGCACGCTCAAACAAAGTAGCTATACTTTCTACGTCACTCCATCAAATACAGTATGTCGGATCTGATCTCATGTCTAAAAATCTGCTTCATAAATCACTTTTTACTTTTTTTGTGGGTAGAAGCTTCTGGGCAAATTCAATAACTGATGTGCAAGACCAGGGGTGTCAAAAATACAGTCTGTGGGCCAAAACCAGCCCACCAAAGGGTCCGATCTGGCCCATGGGATGAATTTGCCACATGCACTTAAGATATTAACAATCAAGGATGTCAAAATCATTTTAGTTATTGGGTCATATATAGACAAATTTTATCTCAAGTGGATTGGACAAGTAAAATTACCACGGTGTATTAAGGCCACATAGGAAAAATAAAAAGACTTGTTACTACAAGAATAAAGTCATAGTATTTCGAAAATACAGCCATAATATTATGTGAATAAAGTCGTAGTTTAAAAAAAAACTCATAATTTAATGAAAATAATGCCATACTTTTATGAGATTAAAGTCATAATATTTTGAGAATAGTTTTGCTATAGGGAGATAGAAGTCATAATTCTGAAATTGTAAGCCTTAAGCCTTGTTGATGACAGAGTTTCCAGTTACAGCTCTCTGGTATAACCACTGATAACCCTGCAGTCGACCACTTCAAGTCAGTTCCTCCTCCACAAAAGAGGCAGTTTGCTCCAAATGTGTTTGGTTCTTACGATGAAATAAACCCAAACATGCAAACTTGCTTCAAAGTCCTGAGAGTAATGATAATGTGTTGATGGTGGGCTAACAGACTCAGTATTTCACCGTGCGTAAACCCCAAACGAAAGTAGAACCTCACAAAATGTTCCAAGTTCTCCATTATGTGATGAGTGGGTATGACTTTATTCTATGAATTATGATATTTTTCCCACCTGTCTTTAAATTCCAATGTTATTCTCGCAATATTATGGCTTTATTCTCAGAATATGACGACATTACTCTCAAAATATTACGACTTCATTCTCGTAAAATTATGACTCTTTTTGTATTTGACTTTATTCTCATAAAATTATGGGTTTTATCTCGATATTTTACGACTTCATTCTCGTAGTGATAAATGTGGCCCTAATATGCCGTCGTATAAAATACTATCATAATAACCTATGAATAATGACAACCTCTAATTATTCTCTTTGTTTTATTGTAAAAAAAAGTAACATTTCATGAAAATGTTTACATTCACAAACTATCCTTTCAAAAAAGTGAATACCCTGACAGAATATGAACAACATGAAATGTCTCAAGTGCAATTTTAACAATATTCTGCCTGTTACCAAATGTTTTGTATATTTCTAGATCCACTGTGATAAGTTGTAATTCACATGTGTAAATGATAAACTGAAGCGTAATGTTGGTAAAATTTCACTTATTTTTCTTAAGAAATTTTAGGTTGTTCATGTTATTCACATTTTTTAAAGGATATTTTATGGTTGTAAACATTTTCCTAATGTAATTTTACAGTTTTCACTCTAAAACAGAGAAGAACTTGGAGATGACATTACTTATAGGTTATAATGTCATTATTTTACCGGTCTGGCCCATTTGAGCTCATATTGGGCTGTATGTGGCCCTTGAAGTAAAATGAGTTTGATGCCTGTTTTAGGCTCATGCTGCATTTAGATTTGTTGGATTTTTCCCCCCATATTTTGCCTTCAAGTCTGCTATTGCTCACCTTACAGTTGTTGAACTGGCCTGGTGGAAAAAAGTAGATTTTTTTTTGGTAAACAGAGTAAAACTGGCTGGCCCTGCCTCATCCTCCTACCTACATGAGGAAGAACTCCTACTGCAGCGTTATCTGCCCTCAGCTGGACATTCGCAGTAAATCTAAATTAACTAGCAGCTCTCAGGGTCACCCAGGGGCCAGCTCATTCTGATTAATTAAAGACCTGGGAAGAGCACAAAGGGCTGGGTGAAGATAGAGAGAACGAGACAGGAGACGAGGGTGATGAGGGAAACATGGACGCTGTAAAGGAAGAGTGTGAGAGCAAGTTACAGATCAGAACAGAGTATCAGGGGAGGAGACATGGAGATAGATGTGGTCTGACTTGGACTCGCTGTGGTCTCCCACACAAACACCCACATTCACACTGTGGAGTCTGTGGAGTCCCACTGTGTTTGTTCAGACCTCTGGACACAAATGTCTGATGGACCCCTGAACAACCTGGTTTAGTGACCCGTCTTTTAAATTGGCAGAAAAGAAGGAGTATTGGTAGGTAGAATAGGTTCAGGTTCAGGTTCAGGTTCAGGATTAGGTTCCTTTATTTATTATACCCATCAGTAGATTTGTTTTGCAGTTAGATGATGACATGCTTTTGACATTTCTCATAACACAATGACACATAACATGAAACCAAAACACAGCTTGTGCAATAACCTTCTGTTCTTGCAATAACAATACAATATTTATTCAACATTTATCAAAACATAAATGCACTATTTTTATATAGACATAGATACACATACTGTTTTCATAGGTAATACATATTGTTGATATTATTAATATTATGTCTATTAATAGTTTATCTATTTTTTCTTTATCTTAATTTTACTTTAGCTCTATTCTTATTTTACTTTTTTATAAAGTTTTATATTACATTTTCCAATCTTATTTTTTAGTTTTTGTAATTTTATATTTGCTTACAGTGTAGGACTCGTTGCTTGCCCTGGTAGCTCCTTGTAGTAGACGTTCATGCTGGATCTGGCAACCCCTGGTCTGGGGGGAGGTGGAGGGGATACCACGCTCTACAGTATTTTTAATGCGATTGCAGCACCAGTTTTGGCCACAAACCTACATATGACTCCTTTAAATATTATATACATATTTACAATGTATTTGCACATGCATTTATTGATAATCCTCTACATGTTAAGTTGCAAATTCTCCTCCTTCTTACAGTAAATGAAGTTCTTCAGTTCCCCTTGGATTTATTTAGAAATTCATTATATCAATACATTTCAACTCTTCAAGGAATTCTCAAGCATTTCTCACTGCAGCTCCTCATATACAGTGGCTTTTCATTGCTGTTTTCCACATCATGTTATATAGGACACTTATGCTGCGTTCCAGGCCACCCATAACTTGTGTTTTTTCAACCTCCTACCAGTGAAAATGCACTGGAATGGCAGTCAAACCCCTGACTTCCCACCTGTGAACTCATACTAGATGTACTCCCAGTTCCGAGTTCTGACGTCACATAGCCCTTCAAACAACAATGGCGGCCTCCATGGATGTGGTGTTTATGCAGATTGTTTATTAAAACAAGGTATTGCTCTAACGTTATTTATCTGTAAATGTTCTGCTTAATCAGCAGCTGCTCTAGCGTTAGCTAGTTTCCATTCCATTGAGTGCAGCAATAAATTAATACCAAATACGTATCCAAATATAGCCTACAACTAACGCAACATAAAAGGTAGAACAGCTTCTCTTGTGCTGTTTTTCCTCCTCTGTTTCCCTCAAATAAGCAAAGAGCAAACACCCTTGGGAAGAAATGACTGTAAAATGGTGGTCCACCATGCTGGTTTGTTTACATCTAGCTACCAAAATTCCGTGCGCTCTGGCAGTTTGGCATGACTTGCCTGTAATGCTACAAAGTCATGAGTTGTGGTTTGAAGTCATGACTTATGGGCTGAAAAACCTGCCTGGAATGCAGCATTTCACACATAATTATATGCTCAGTCTGTTTCTACTGATTTGTGTTTTACTTTCATCAATGTAACAATTTCTTTTTACCGTGAGGGAAAACTTTCTTTTTGTTATGGTAAGTTTTTTTTTGTCATTTATACTGTTTTTTGAAATTTTTGATGCACAATTTGGAAACATAGATGAAAAACTGAAATCTTTCAGTATTCTGTTGCAGGACACAAAATGTTTTTGTCAATTCATTTGTCGACGTTAATGAAATCCAGTTGTACTACATCGTGTAGAGATCGGTCTTGGATTTGTTAGGCTTATGCTCTACCCATCCTAATGTGGGCATTTTTTTTATACAGATATTTTCTTCTTCTGTTTAAAAAAAAAAATTCTGACCACATGACAATGCAAAAATGACTCCAAACTGGTCCTAACTCTCAGACAAACTATAGTTGCTGTTGTCCAACCTGTGCACACTGTGGATAATACTGAACGTAGCAGACCAAGAGGCTTTAATCTGTCATGAAGGTGAAGTAGCAACAAGTTCAGTTGTAAACTTACGAAGACAGCCATTGGCAAGCAAAACCATCTCCAGATCTAACATGTTTAATACTTTCTGAACCACTAAACCTATCAACATGTTGAAATAACTCAGGTAAAACACTGTTTCTAATCTTTTCATGGTCATCAGATATGACCCATTTGGATGTTCAGACGCTCCGTAGTGAACGTGGAAACACCGTCATCTTCTACAACATTGATTCACCAGTAAAACCCATGGAGATGGATCAATGACAGTGGATGAAGACACTTGTTTTTGTGTTCAGTTAATGATATATTTGACTGAAAAAGTCACTTTTTTCTTCAGTTTTCTCTGTTTCTGATAATAACCCTCAACTTTAATCTGAGCTTTTATGAACATCTCTAAAATATTAACACTCAAAGGTGACAACTCAAAACTTTTCTCTTAGATTTAACATAAAAAAATTGAAAAAGTAAAATCACATTATGAACATGCTTAAATTTACAAACTCCTTTCATAATTGTAATGCACATGTGTAAATGCAAAGATGAAGCATAATAAAAATAAGAAGACATTTCAGGTTGTACATGGTTGTTCAGGTTCTTCACATTTTTTGTGAAAGGATAGTTTGTAAATGTAAACGTTCATAATTCTTGTAATTTTACTTTTTGTACCAAAATGGAAAGAAAATTTTGGAATTGTTATTATTTATATGTTTTTATGCTGGTATTTTACTGGTCTGACCTATTTGAGATCAAATTGGACTGTATGTGGCCCCCAAACTAAACTAAATTTGACACCCCTGCTTTACAGGTTTGCAAAAGCGAGTGTGTATGTGTGTGATTATTGTGTGTTTGTAGAATGTAACTGCTGTTTTATTTTTCTTATTTGACATTTTTTCCCACTACATCACTCACGTTCTCCTCCATTCATTGTACTGCTGGATCGACCACTGTGGAGGGGAAAGGAGGGGCCTTGAGTTTGTTCTCAAGTGAGAAATATTAGGATTTCAGTTCTCCATCCACCACAGTTGGAAGTGGATATTGCAATAGGATAATGTGTCTTTGTTTACCTGGAAAGCATTGAGTGCGACGAAAATGTAGGCCACTACTACAGACATATGGACCAGAACGCCACAGAGCCACGTCAGACCCAAAACTGGCAGCAGGATCAGAACTGGCCGGGTTACCGCCCTGCAAATGATAAATCAATCAATCAAATTGTATTATATAGTGCTATATTATAACATAAGTTCTTTCATGACACTTTACTTTAGAGCTGGTCTAAACCAGACTCTCCAGCCATTTTACAGAACCCAACAGAATCCTCCAGGAGAGAGAGAGAGAGAGAGAGAGAGAAAGAGAGAGGGAGAGAGAGAGAGAGGGGGGAGAAGGGGGGAAATACAGGGAGACGCATGGATGCACAGCAAACTAGACATGGGCACATTTCCTGAAGGAGAATAGTCTGTGAGCTTGCCTACTGCATATATTTTGATTAAAAGTATGCTGCTCCACATTACATTTGTATGTACAACTAAGGGGTGGGCGATATGGCAAAAATAACATAACACGATTTTTAAAAAATAAAACCACAATCTTGATTTTATCACGATTCTTTCTATTGATTTTTGAGACTATTTTAGAAGTTTCTGAACAGTACAACCAAACAATTTTCCTATGTAAGGGATTCGAACCGCCAGCCCTTTGGTTATTGGACGATCCGCTCTACCTCCTGAGCCACAGCCGCCCCTAAATAACTATAACTATAACGATAACTGTTAAAAAGCAGAACTGCTGTTGCTAGTATTATTAACAATAACTAGAACAAATGTCCATAACCATTGATTCTACTACTACAAATACAAGTATTAACAATGGATACACTGTGGATACAACTGTTAGTACCAATAATAGAAACCGCTACCATCTATGTAACTATGTAATAAACGCTATCACGACTATATGGATAAATGAATAATGATGATGGGTGCAGGAGAGAAACTGGACCACAGCAGCAGGTCCAGAGATGATCCAGGGAAAACTTGTGAGTTTATAAAGCACAGAGACTCCAGGGAAGCAACATGCACACAGATCTCAGCCATGGTCTCATATGTACATATGCATGGTGGGAGTGAACTATAACAGACTTGAACCAGCCATCTTTCACATTGTTCTGGCACCTTTTGATTCTTCAGTTGTCAGTATATTTTCCCTTTGTCGACTATTTTAGTAACAGGAGTATAGTCAGAACGAAGGACTAGGCAAAGTGGAGTTTTCAAGGTATTTTGATAACATTTTCTCTCAAATGTTTCCTCCTTGAATCCTCATCAAACATTCGTACAGCTATAGATTTGGCCGCCTACCACAGTCATATTCCTGTTCCTTCGCAATCATGCTTTCAATGATCTTGGTGCTCATACAGCCAATAACCATTTCATGGGTCAAGGCAGAAAAGGTTGCTTTTGTTCAAACCACTATTGTTGTCACAGTGCTGCACCTGGGTAGAGAGATTGAGTTTTAAGACTGCACTATGTCTGCAAGGACAAAGCTGGCACTCACTTCCCTTTCTTCCCTTTTATTTTTGAAAGTCGCTTTGCCTCTAATCTCCTGAAATTGTGTAACACTCTAGAGCTGGCGCAGACATTTACTTTTAGGCTGTTTGTGAGGGAATGAAGAGCCACGGTGAGAAGGGGAAAGGCTCTGTGGCATTTCCGACAAGCTAAAATATGTGTGAAAAAAGGAAGCTATAGATAAAAGAGAGATGCTGATGGTTGGCTGAAGTGTTTTTTTACTTAAATACGAAAAGAGATTTGTGTTTCTTATCAGCCATAGACACATTAATGATAGCGTCTAACTGTAGAACATCCTCAGTGCTAACAAAATTAGCATACAGCCCTGTGTAAAAATCTTATTCCAACGTTAGGTTTGTTGGTTTAGTAAAGTTCTAATGACCACACACATCTGTTTCTCAGTCATTGTATTTAGATTAAGTATGTACAGCAGGAAAAACTAAAGTCAGGGTAAAAACAGCTTCTATAAACCAAAGTTGTATTTAGCGTGACCTCCCTTTGAACTTAACATGTCTTTAACTCTTTTGTTCCGATAATTTGAGATTTATTGCATTCATTTTCTGATGTTTTATACCAGGTTTCGTTCAACACATGTCAGATGTTTCTAATTGTTTGTGCTACTTCTTGTCATGGAGTCAGAAGTCACAATAAATAGTGACTTTAGCTTTTATAACCCATTTAGTTCAGCTTTTGTGTGTCTTTTAAGGCTGTGCATATATTTCCTGTATTTTTTTTGTTGTATCTGAAGAAAAGAGTATGAGAAATGAATATGAATGTTAATTTCAACCCTGAAAAAACACATTTACAAAGGTGGCCTTAGACTTTTGCACAGTATTTTATATACGGTCATCCTCAAAATTATTCATACCCCTGCTATTTTTTTTGTGATTTTTTTGTTTTTGTGATGAAATGAATGAGTTTCCTTAAGTTTTTTTGTGACTTATAAGTGAGGAAATAACAACAAATGATACTTGGAGAAATATTTTATTTCAAATGCCATGTTCAACATTATTCATACTCTAGGTTTACTCAGTCCAATGTCTGTTCTTAATAGTCAGTAGAGCCTTTGTTCTTGATAATGGTTCCTGTTAGTGTCCACAGGTTCTCTTCTGTCTCCTGTGGGATGATGGTCCACTCT
>JAPQRP010000030.1:10147199-10159879 GCA_037367295.1 Apogon hyalosoma | reverse complement strand
AATGGTCTTGCTCCTTCCTATCTTTTAGACTTGCTTTTACCATATGAACCCTCACGGACCCTCAGATCCTCTGGCACTGGCCTTTTAATTGTTCCAAAAGTAAACACAAAGACTCAAGAATGTAGACATTTTTAAAACCAGGCTCAAGACCCACCTTTTTAATCTGGCTTAACTAATGTTCCTTTTTTAGCTTATGTTTTAATTACTGTCTTTTAATTTTTAAGTTGACTTATAACCACTTCCTCTGTCTCTATTTTTACATTATATTTACATATATTTTATATTTATATTCGTACTCTTTTAACCAATGCTGCTTCTTTTTATTTATTTATTTATTTTTTATTGTATTTATTCATATTCTCCAGTGATTCATTGGTGGGGGCCCTCTGCACTGGGGGGGCGGCTGTGGGCACCTCCTTGGGGTCTGCTCCTTCCTGGTGGCGTGGGGGTCAATGCCACTGCAATGCGGTGGTGGTTCGGCCCTCCCTCACCGGTTGGGAGGCGGCTCCATGATGCCGGCGCCAGGCAGCTGGGGGCTGTGGCCGCCCCCCTGGGGCGAGTGGCTCCCTGTTACAGCGCCTCCTCTCTCTTGCTTTGGTTTATGGTCCCCCCCCATGCCCAGTCTGTTTCTTTCTTTTAGTTATTTCTGTTTGTGTGTGTGTGTGCACATATATGATTGTGTGGTGGTGGTTGGTGGTGGTGGGGTGCACTGATTTTATATGTTAAGCACTTTGTGCTACATCTTACTGTATGAAAAGTGCTATATAAATAAAGATTGATAGATTGATTGATTGATCAGCTTATTATTAACACAACTTACAGATTGCACTGGATCTGCAAATACGTTTAGTAAGAGTCTTTACATTGTTAAAATTGCACTTATTTCTTAAGACATTTCAGGTTGTTCATATTTGGTCAGGTTATTGACATTTTATTGTGAAAGGAGAGTTTGTAAATGCATTTATTTTTGTAATTTTACCTTTTTCTTGTTAAACCAAGAAAGAAATCTGGAGTCACTATTTATAACACTGTTCACTGTTAATATCTTCAGTCTAATCTTTGCAAATTCATCTCAGGCCAGACTGGACCCTTTGTCGGACGGCTTATGGCCCGTAGACCGCATGTTTGACACCCCTGTTACAGAATCTTTGCTAATGACAAAGAAACTTAACAGACAAAGAAATCAATGGATAATATCTTTTTTGACATTTGGAATGGTTATTAAATCCACATGTCTTTGAATTATTTCTATGAGCGTAACAATCACATGCTGCTGGCGCCTGTTGCGTTCCCTCTCACCGCTCTATTTCCAGTTCTGCATTGAGTCTGCAGCTTTCATCATGCTGCTGTTCCAGACTCTGAAGTTTTCCCCGAGCCTCAGACATCCCTCTCTTTGCTGACTGGACTTCAGCCTCCTTCTGCTGCAGCTCCCGCTCCCGCTGGCTCAGCTGTTCCTCCTTCCTCAGCAGCTGAGAGCACAATTATGAGCGCAGGTCACATTAAATCACACCTCGGTGTCTGAAAATACAATATTTCAATGTTTTGTACCATGTGTTTGACTTTGGCAAGTTCCTGCTGCTGGAAGCCCTCTAGTTCATCCTGGTCATCTCTTTTCTGGAAGAGAGTCAGGCTTTGTTCCATCATCTCCTCCACTCGGGCCGAGAGGTTGGCCTTTTCCTAAAAGCAAACACAGCAGATTATGTATGAGCTTAAAATGTTCTGATCTGTCTTCTGGTCTCTGTCAGGCTGCATCTCTGGTGGGTGGGTATATGTACTGTATCTGAGTTGAACCAGAGTGTGTTTCACTGCAAACTTAGAAAACTTTCAGAAAACTTGGAAAGAAAGTGCAAATTTCTGCAGGTGATGCCTGGTAGACAACCCTTAAAGCCCAACTATGATACTTTTTTCACTCCATATAATCTGAAATATGGCATTGTTGATCAAGGGGAACGTTTTAGAAGGCAAAAAAAAAAGAAAAAATGGTCCAGTAAATTTGTTGTTTGATCCCTCTGACCATAAACACACATTAAAATGAGCTGTTGTGATTCTAGCCAGAAATCTATGTCAATGTCCCCGTTGCTCCCACCCCCAACCCTGTCAATCACTCCAAGTTCCCTCCTCCTATCAATACCCCTCCCCTTCCCCCCAAACCACCACCACCCCAAAGCGTGTACATTCTATGTCATGCCAGTTCAGTTACAGTAGCTACTGTTATATTATGAAGAAGTGTAGTTCATGGACGAGCTGTTCCGTCGTTGGATGCACAGAGGAACATTCAACTCTACACTGAACTCCTGCAGTAGAGCCTCTATGTGGAAGTGGATTGATTTTATTTATGATGGCAATGTTCTGGAGTGAGTCGGAAAAAAATTATATGTTTGTGCAACCACTTCTCCAGTGACTGTTTGACAAACTTAGGTCAGTTCACTGCAGGCTTTGCCAAAAAACTGAGGCTTGTGTCTGGAGCTGTACCCACCATTCGACAAAAAATGAATGAAAATGTAAGTCAAATGTATGTTTGCTTTCTTTGATAGCTTGATGTACAAATCAGTACTATAAATCTGAAGAGGAAAATGCACTGCTTCAATAACTCTGATGCGAGCTAAAAGCAGTCAAATGTAATCAACTGATGCTATCATCAACTTCTAAACCAGCTCAATGCAGATGCAGACTTATTCAAATAATATTTAGACAGTGATATTTGTCAACGGTGATGTGGTTCCACATTTTATGGTCACGGTTTCTCTCTGCTGTTGTCCTGCTCTCTGATCCCACTTTATTTTCTTTTAGCAATGGCAGCTAATGAGTTTTGATTGTGGTTTAGCACTACAGCAGCTAAAGCTGTGTCTGGAGTTAGCCAAGTTCTGTCCATGTTTGGAATGACAGTAAAATTTGCCTACACTCAGAGGGAGGAATACATGTTTTGATTCACTCAGTATGATCATGTTATTACATGATTCTGTTTGCTATCATACACTAGTTCGTTGCTAATGTGGCTAACACGGTCATTCTCGAAGAGTGCCTTCTGGCTGTAGTCACGTTAATGGCAAACCTTGCTCTGGTAATGTCAAACTAATGATGTGATTGGCTGGCCGGGATGTCAATCTTTGATTCATGAATATTCATGTTCTAGGGTCCAAAAATGACGCGTTCTGGAAAGCACTCTGTAAACAGAGTAAGTTAGGTACATCTATTCTAAATCCTTGAGGTTTTTGGAACATACTCAGTTACACATTGTAACTTTAGATAATAAAGAACCATTTCAATTGGGTTTAAAAGGAATAATTGTTGGGCTTTAACATGCTTTCAACATCTGACTCTTCTATGCCTCTATTATACAGCAGATCTTGCACAAAATTTTTACAACTTCTAACCGGTTTTCACTGGACCCCCTCCAGTGCTCTATGAGCCCCCCAGAAATGCTGGGCCCCATGAATTTGTCACATTTACCTCCCCTTTACTGTGCCCCAGCTAATTTGTAGTATGAAGGTGTTGTCTGTTTCAGCTTGTCAAGCACTGAATCTGAGAAATAAGTAATAAAATTAATTAATGACCCTTTAAGCACCAAAGCTGCAATATTGTGACAAGTAACATAACTGAATGAAACAGACCATAGCTCCAGAAAGAGTTGCCAAAGCTTGTTACAACCTCCCACCAATAAATGTCGGATCTGTCACCATTTACCCCTTCAATCCTAACACCATTTCAGGGCATGTTTCTATTCAAAGTTAAGAAGAAAATCCAGTTCGAAAGGAGTGGTCCCAAGTTGGTTTAGTTAGTAAGTAAATAAAGTTTATTTAGTTTTAGTTTTGATAGATAAGGACAGATTTGGCTACTCTGCTACTTGGCTAAAAATCTACTAAAACTTACTGCATTTTACTTTCTACTAATGTTTATATTCATTTATTGGAGGATAAGTTGACAAAATACCAAAAACACCAAGAAAACATCCATGTAAATGTGTCCAATTTTACTAAAAGTTACACGATCCAATATGACCGCTGCCCTGTGACGTCACAATATACAAATTAGCTGAGTAAATTTATTCCCATTATAAACATACCCAATATTTTTGTCTTTTCAGGCTACAACTTTTGAAATCTTGATATTAAAATGGAATATTTTTTTGAAAACAAACAAACAAACAAACAAACAAACAAACAAACCCAAAACTAAACAAAGTCCAGCTCCTAAAAGGTCAAATATACCAGATCGGTACAGTGGATCTCTCTTATCTAGTTTATTTTGTTACTAAGTCAAATGATATAAGGCTCACATATAAGTAAAACTGAACCAAAACTGTGGATCTAAGTGGACAGAGTAGACGTCCCTCAGTGGATGAATCACTCTGGCTTTTCCTGCCATGTTGTTCTACCACAAGACTCATTAACCTAAACCCACCGGTCGCTGTTAGAAAGTGCTTACTGTTGTTTCTCTGTACATTGTCCAGCTCAGATTGACTGCAGACGACAGTGGCCAGATTCCATGCCGATGTGTCACTGCAGTAAAACCCATTAGAGGTGAATGTATAAAACTTAACCACTACATTAAAATCAGCTTCTGCTTCACAAACTGACAGGATAAAATATAGTCGTAACAGGTCTCTGAGAGGGTAGACCACACAGAACATACAAACACGCCTTTACTCTACACAACAGGATGAGGTACTGCCTGCTTTAGTTCATCTTTTATTCTTTTATAGTCAGAGTTGACACCAGCATCCAGAGAAACATTTACTTTAATACTATATTGCTAACTTCCATATTTAGCAGCTCCTGTGGTAATAAACTTAAAGTTTTTAATTCTACTTGTGTGTCTTGTAAAGGGATTATTGACTTTTCTGTTGTAACATTCAGTCATTTTTTAAATTTTTTTTTTGTTTTGAAAGTCTGGTGTTCATTAATTTTGCAGAGTTCTAGTTTAGAAACAAGAAGAGTTGCATTTTGTTGACATACCTGTTGATGAGTCTCCAGAAAAGGCCGTTATTGTAGTATTTGATCCTGTAACGTTTGATCTGGTGAATATATCCTCATTCATCAGCTGATAAATGTTAAAATTAGAAAGGTGTATAACCATGAGTCAAACTGAACAGGGTGTGTGTGACAATATGAGGTAAGAATGTTGAATTTTTAGCATTAGAATGATGCTTCATATAACAATATATGGTTGTTTTGTATCATACAGTAAAAATACTTAACACTGGTTAAATAACTTTTTATATTAAAGGGGACATACGTAATATATCTACTTTTAAATATCAAAGTAAAACTTTTCATCAGAGTGTTTAGAATAAAGAACCCTGAAGTTCTGTCAAAGATGCCAATATATTGGATTGCAGAAATATGAACTAAATTTATTTACGCTGATGGTCCGTTGGATTTGTGTCCACTAGAGGGAGTAGTGAGTCACTCTTCCGGTCTCCTTTGGTGAGGAAAACTAACACCACCAGGCCTTTGACCAAAGCTTCAGAAAGTAATGAGAAGTGGGATGAGAACCACTAAGAAACAACTTTTAGCGTCAATGAAAGTGACAAAATGCAACGTGGTATCATGAATTGTGTACAGATAACACTCCACTTTTAATTGGCATGTTATCTGTACACATTATAAGTTTTCCGTGTGTATGTTCATGCTGTGTAAAATACCACCTGATTAGCAGTTAGGGTTGGGTTCAGGGTTAGGGGTTACGGATATGTAAACCAGAGGTCTTGGCAACATCAACATGTGATCACATGGCATTGAATAACATGCGAAAGGATGACGACGCATACGTATAGCACACCAAATGCCATAAGAACTGGCGTGACAAACAATGCAATTTCATGAGATCAGTCTGCAAAGAGATAAACAATAGAAACACCGTTGTTTTCTCCACTGGACACAGCTATAAATGAAAAGAATGGAGTCTGATGCTGAAATGGCAGCATTTCTTCTACATGGGTGAGTTTGATTATGAGTCTTATTCAAAGTTATATGACATTATCTTTAGTGAGTTGCTGTTTGTTGTTGAGTTTTAATTCGAAGAAAAAAAATATTGATTGGTACCATAATACAGATGTTTAAACAGGAGCTTTTGGGAGGTACATCCATTTCTTAGTAATTTTCTTGTACAAAAAAAATTGATGTCAGCCACATATCTTTGGGTATTGCTGTTTAGCATCATCAAGTGGTTGATATTTAATTTGACATGAGACAGGGCAGCCAGGTGACATTCTGAGAGCCTGTCTTTACCTGTGGCACAGTTGTCCTATGTATTTTAATGTTGTCACATGCATGATCTTTCAGCTTAGAGAACTTGTTGAAAATAAACGACAAAAACCTAAAGTCAATCCAAAACAAAATCCTTGCTTTTTGTACAGACAAGATATTATGAATCAACTTTAGCATATCATGTCTTGCATATCTTATATTTTAGAAGAGGACAGAGGCCGAAAGGAGCAGTTATTGTGTTGCGGACTTCTTGTTAACCGGACAGGTGGTGAAAATGGATTAAGAGCTGAAGTAAGTCAACTACAAGCCAGTGAAGTGGGTCATAAAAACAGTAGCAGTCAACAGAAATGTAGAGCAAGAGATGCTAAGGCATTTCCCTGTGCAACCCAGAGCAACCCGTTCACCACAACATCATAAAAAGGCCCTGACCTACTTAACTATACTTAAAAAAAGTATGTTATGTCTGTGACATACATGCACAAACATCTACTCTTTTATCATATATCCAGACAAAATAGCAACACATTTTAAAGCTACAGCGACGGTGAATGTTTTCTCTGTGTGAATGTTTCTTTATAATATTGACCCTGAGCTCAAAGTACCAGTAGTTGTTCAGGCCTCTTTAACAAATCAACACAATTCTGACAAATCAACACAATTCTGCTGACTTTAGTTCAGCGGATGAGCATCTGGCAGAGCAAGCAGGAGAGGACTTGAAAGCCAGTCAAGTTTCAGCTCAGCATCACCAGAAAAGCCACATAAATCTTTAACCCATGTGTTTTGACCACACTGAGGAGTTGCACTTCTTAACAAGGCTCCTGTGTAATAAATAGTGCTTTGGTTTTTCCCACTTATTTGAGTAATCTGTCCTGGTTTTTTTTCTTTTTTTTTGCCTGAAGTCAACAAACGCCTTTGGTCAGAGCTCTCTTTTAATCAACACACTTAGCCACAGAGAGCTGGGACTCACAAAAGAGGCCGGGCTAATTGACCTCCTCCTCCTCCCTTCGCCTGCTCTTTCCTCCACTGTAACTTCGCTGCCACTGCCACCCAGTGTATTTCCATGACAACCTGGGGATTGTAAGAACGGCATGGAAACGTCAAACACTTGGTGGGCTCGCATCGCCGCACACAAAAGGCCAGTAACCTACATGTGGAGTGAGGATGAAGGTTTTTCCCAGAAGAACAGGACCAGCAGAGCGTTCGAGGACGAGACAGAAACATGGTGACAACCTGCCCCCTCCCACCCCACCCCAAAACACCCCTACTGGCTTTCTTTTTGTCTCAACCAGCTGCTCGGTTACAGAACAGACCTGAAATGAAGCCGAGAAGCTGTGGAGGAAAAACTACTTTGGAAAGCAACCTGTACACATGGTTTAAAAGTCGCTGTGTTGTCATTAAAGTGAATCACCCGACCCCAATTCCTGCAGTACAAGGTCACATACATGATTTTCACAATCTGCAGCCAGAAAATGGCGGAATGCTCCTTGTAAATAGACATTCCTGGCTGGTCAGCAAGTGGGGGCCATGTTTGTCTGGCCTAATCTGGCAACAGCAGATAGTCTTTATAGCCTCCCCTTTGCCATCAATCAGGCCTGCTACTGAGGACCGAGTGGACAGCAGCGGGCGTCACACCATCACCACGGAGACTGCCTTTAAAAACAGCCATATAAACCATATAGGGTGCTGGCATGAAACAAAGAGAAAGAAAAAGAGAAAGACGGGGGCCGAGAGGGAGGAGGCAGTCCAGTGTTGGATGCTTTCTTTATACAGAATTGGACTAAAGCTTTTACTGAGACAAAGCTGACCTGAGTCAGCCGCTCTCTGCAGACATCCAGTATAATGTAAAGCTGAAACACTAGTATTGCTTAAATGCATCCATGATACCTGAATAATACATGGAAATAATAGCCAAGTGCAAATAAATGTAGGATGTCCATTAAGTCTCTTTACAATAAAATATATATATATTATAAAAGCAACTAATGAGATATGTTAATCAAATTTGTTCTATGTACTCATCATCATCATCATCATCACTGTCATCCTTTGGCTGCTGCACACTCGACCACAAGTCTCAGTCACGATTTCCGATCTTCAGCCAGAATAGCAATGGCCTCTGGACTCAGGTCACCCTCTTCATCCCCCAGAAGTTTCCAGGCATAGGTTAGATAGTTCATCCTCTGCCGACCTGGAAGTCTTTTGCCATGGGTCAGGACGTACAGTGCATTCGACCTACATAGCTCTTTATTCTGAAAATGTGACTAAAGAAGTGCAACTGTCGCTGCCCTACTGTTCTGATGAGGGGGTGTGTGTTGGTTAATATTTGATCTATGTACCCAGTGGTTTAATCACATTGTGGATCATGTGCAATGGAATCATTGGAGAGATTAATTACTGCAAATGTTTAACCTTTTGACTGAATATGTGTCACCACAACTGGATGACCTTCAGCCAACCATCATTTTCCAGGTAGATGGCGCACCACCACATTGGGGACCACATGGTGGTGGGTTCCTAAATTAAACATTTCCAGACTGGTGGATTGGAAGGAATGGCCCAATTCCCTGGCCACCCTGTTCACCAGATATCACTCCCCTGGATTTCTTTCAGTGGGGTTATATGGGACATGAATGACCTGAAGCAAAAGGTCACCAATGCCATTGCCACCACTGATGAGGCTATGCTACAGTGAACTCGGTAAGAAACCCAGTACAATCTTGATGTGCTTCGTGAAACTAATGGTGCCCATATAGAGGTGGATTAAATAGGTGGATTAAATGAAGCAAAAAAAACCCTTCAATATCTCCTTTTCATTTTGGAATAATTTCCACAGATTTGTCAATTCATTTGCTTTTGTAAGACATTTGTTAAATTGTAAAGAGACTTGATGGACATGCTGTATAAACCATGAAGCCACCTCAGCTGGAGGAGGAGAAGTTGAACATTCGAGAAGACAATGAGCCCATTAACATGGCATAACTGTAGGTAATCAGATAATTGTAATAATCAGATCTAATACATGCACTTCAGAAATGGGATAGCCAAAAAACCCTAGTTTAGGCCTTTCAGTCCATTATTGGATTTCTTTCTGAGTGCTTACATACATACTGTTGGTAGAATCAAACATCCTATTATTGTTTTCCACTCATGCTCACATGAAATCCTCTTACTAGGCTGTTTATGTGAAGTTAAATAATTGCAACCTGTGATAGAGCTGCACAGAAAAGTCATGGGAGAAGTCTGAAGTGTGTTGTAGTATATGTCACCTACTGGTGACAGAGTGTAAAGTAGTAATCCAGTTTTATAATCCTCTGTTTTCATGTAAAAAATGTCCTGTTATATTAGATAAAGTGTGCTCTGTCTTAGCTGCCAGGCATCTGTTATAACCTTTTCCAAAAAAAACGTCAACTCTACTCAACATATGGGCATCAGACAACGAGAGCAAACCAGGTTTCTTCACTTGACTCTTTCAATAAAGATAAATCACTGCAAACAGACAATTAATATCGTAAAGAAGACATGAGCATTGCTCTTCAGAAATGCCTTAATATCTGCCAGTGAAGAGTCAGAACTCAACAGAACACAGAGACATTTGTATCTCTTTTCATTTAGTTTTACATGCAGCTCTGTACAGTAATTATCTGTTATTTGTAACTCCTGTGTTTTCTCTTCAAACAGACTTCTTTCCACTGCTAATTGTGGGTCACTGATCATTTTCATTTGACAGTTTTTGTATCACGATGCAAATTATATGAATATAACTTTAACTTGGTGAACTGGACTCAAACTTGGAAAATTTTTCCACAATTCCAAAATCTCACCTTTATTTTACAAGACATGGTTCCCAAACCCAACATATTATTCACTGATTTTAACATAGTTTATGTCAAAACAAATTTTCAGGCAACACTATTTGTTCGTGCATCATCTGAAATTCTAAGTCCATTCATGTACAGCAGTTTATTGATAAGAGCCCACAATGTCCATTTTCACTGTCATTTTAGACTGATGTATACTGATGTCAATTCGCTGAAATACTTCTTTTTAAAGTACAAATTGTCACCAAAAAAAACAGCTGATGATTAAAAAAAGTCTCATGCTAAGTCTTGAGACATTCCTTAGTGTGGAGAAAACTTAAATACAAATAGAGAGAACTATTTTGTGGACTACAGTTGGTGTAGGGGTAAATTTCACCCCTTTTTAGCAGTTTTAGGTATATGGCGAACCCTGGTGGTTCTAGTGTGAAAGACTTAAACGTGTCTGGGATTCTTCCTTTCAGCTCCATTAAAGCACAATGCACTGGACTGACAACCTACCCAGAGTTTTGTTTTCTTACTTTTTTATTTTAGTTTCTTTCACGTTAGTGATTTATTTCTTTACCTTGACCACATCTATCCATAAAGTTGGAATAAAATGTTTTTACCTTTTCTCGTGAAATGATTGTATTCTTGATAGATAAAGTGTAACTGGTAATCATTGCAGGTCAAATATACTTACTACTGCATAGAAATAGGAATACAAAGAGGAGTGTGTCTAAAAACAAAATTATTCCAAGTTTATGGGCAGCTGTGTACATATATAAATATGTATGTATTTGATGTCCTGTCTGTATATGTAGAATCACAGTTTTTGTCTTGGAAACTTGTGTTTTTGAAAGTAAAAATGAAACTTTGCATCATGGTGCATTAAGCACAGCATAAGTATGACAAAACTTTGTCCTTTAAAAAGTGCACGTACATATATTTTAATACAGGAGGGCCTCACATGTCAACAGTGCTCAACCTGTAGATCACAAAGGTAGTGAGGGTAGATCACATGCCATACATAAAAACCATTTTAGGTGTTAGTTTGTTATCTCTCCTCCCTGTGGCACTTGATTGACTACAGGGTGTCCAGTCTGAGATCTGCTCTCTTCTGATGCAGGGTTCAACCACAAGCTACTGAAAACCTCCATCGAGTCAAGTCAAATAATCAACATTTCAATGTATATCAACTAAAGAAGGGATATTAAAATGACTGGGAAAACTGGACCACATGTGAAACCAAAAACTCGCCACTTCCATGTGGAATGGAAGTGGTTTGTGTTTTCATGCACACTAATACTCCGATCATTATGCAATTTCTGGAGTTATCAGATTATTTGGGTTAGATTAGATTAGATTAGATAAAACTTTATTGATCCCTTGGGTAGAGGACAGAGCACAACACTGAATGTACACATATAAGAAATATTACAAGATAAAAATGAAAGAAAATTGTAATAATGGTAGCTAAAGAAGTAGTAGTGAAGAACAGGCAATTGCACATTACAAAGTACTGGTGGAAATAAATAGTAAAGTACTAACAATAACTAATACTGAAAAAATACTAGTTATAATATGCACATTTTATACATATATTTACAACCACAACAACAAACAACACTGCACCACAGAACTGCACAGTCCCACTGAGCAGAGACAGAGCAAATGTCTAATGCTGGTGATCATGTAAACAGCATAGTATGATATGCTTCATCAGATATCAGCAATAATCTGATTATGAGAAATTGGATTAATGCACCTGGATTTCTCCCAATACTCTGATGTCTTCATGCTTATATACCTGTCAATCTGATTAATTATGTTCTTTTACATCTGTGCACGTGTAAAAAAAAAAAAAAAAAAAAAGGAAATCATGGAAAATGGAAGTGATGTGGTCAAACGTGAGTTGAAGACTGAGACAAATCTGGTAATGAAATGTCTAAGGGTTTTTTAATTATCGCATTTCTGAGATACATGGAAACACATGGGTTGAATTGTATTGGGACTTACAGGTTAATACAGTTATGCAAGGTACATGCATTATTTTGTATTTTTTAGCTCGCAAGTTAAAAAAGTGTGGGTACCTTAATACCTACACTTGGTCCACACTTTTGTTTTAATATTCTGAAACTAACCTCCCTAAAACTTCACATTTCCTAAAAGTTTATCTGTTCTCATTCACTATGCTGTCCAAATTCTGCAGAGGCTCGGGGAAAAGTTTCTCATCTACTGTACATGATAATGCTTCCTCTTCTTCAACGCCACTTGGGGAAAAAATAGAAAAATCCCTTCTTTCATAGCGAGACTTTTAATGGAGTTCATGGGTAAAAATGTGGGACAAGAGAAACAAGGGAAAGTTTGGTGACAAATGACTGAGATTCACTCATCTGCTTCTCCTTTGACCTTTTTGTTTATAGGGGATGAGCTATTATCCTGTATGTCGGTGTGTATATATGAGGCAGTAGAAGCCTCTTTTACAGTGAATCCTCACAGGGAACGGCTAGCAATAGACAACTCCATGAAAAGGGAACCCTGGAAATGAAAAAAAGGCAGCAGTAAAGGGAATATGGGAGGATGTAAACCATGAACCAGTGTTTCTTTTCTAAAGGGTCTGGGATACAAAACAATAACGACAATTGTCATTGTATAGTTTTATATTGGGATAAAT
>JAPQRP010000030.1:10116572-10137697 GCA_037367295.1 Apogon hyalosoma | reverse complement strand
TATATACCTATTGGAAACAGCCATTGCCAGCCAGAGGTGATGTACCAGTGTTGATTCCAGATGATGAGTACAAGTAAATGAGCAGCAGTCAGTGAGTGAGATTGAGTGGAACGCACATGTTCATGCTTGTTGTTTGTACAGCTGTAAGTTTTGCACTCCAACATTTATTTGACAGCCTCAGTTAGGGTTGTCTTCATGAGTTAGAGGGTACAGTCCAAAAAATACAAAAAGGCATCTTTTAATTGAAACAGTTTTTTCTCTACCGTTAATCATGTGATGAGCCCTCAGATTTATCTGCTTTATACAGCACTTACTACAAGACTAAACTTAAAGAAACCAGAGAGAGGAGCAACTGTTAAATAAGTAATAAGATTTATGGGAAATGTGGTGGAGGATTACCAGTACTATCAATATCCCAAGTGCACAGTCCATTTCCATTATGGCCTCATTTATTAAGAGTTATTTTGCCACTGTATCCAATAACTCAAAACACCAAACTAAAATTAAACAAAAGTAGACCAGAAAGCAGGTACATATTGTACTATTGGTGCAAACAACTCAGAACATAAGGTGCACCAACCAACTGAGATCACTGCTGAATAAACAGGTAAGTTTGCAAAATAGTGTTTAAAAAAAATTCTATTTGTTGCACATTTGATTGCAGTGAAGAACTATACGTACATACATAAGTGGAGCGCAAATACATCTTTAGACCATATAGTCAAAATTAATTTATCATAGGATGAAATTTAACCCATAAAACCCCAGTTCCAAATTTTTTTTTTTTTCTGTATTTAACTTTTCTTAGTTGATTGATCATTGTCTATTATAATTTTATCCTCTGAATTTTGTGTTTTTCTGTGAAAATAAGGTTATTTTCCTATATTTAATTTACTGATCATGGATGTTCATAAAAGCTCAGATAAAAGTTGAGGGTTATCATATCAGAAACAGAGAAAACTCAAGAAAAAGGTACTTTTTCAGTAAAATATATTATTAACTGAATATAATACAAGCATCTCCATCCACTGTCATTGATCCAAGTCCATGGGTTTTACTGGTGAATCAATGTTGTAGAAGATGATGGTGTTTCCATATTCACTACAGAGCCTCTGAACATACAAATGGGTCATATCTGGTGACCATGAAAAGATGACAAAGTGCATTTTATACCATTTATTTACATGTATTGATAGGTTTAGTGGTTCAGAAATTATTCAGTATTCTAGATCAGAAGATGATGTTGGTTTCCAGTGGCTGTTTGGGTTTTTATGGGTTAAAAAAAAAGAAAAAGTACAATGAAGAAAGAAGCATTCACAGATATTCTTTAAAGTATGCAGAAGTGCTGAAAGAATGTGGAAGTTCTTAAAGATGTGAAAGCAGTGTCGTTTTGCATTTCAGAATGGCCGTCCAAGGCCATAATACAGATGGCCCACTGCCCCTCTTCGACTCCCACTGCTCTTTGTTTTCATTCCTCTCTTTTGGTGATAATGTATTGTCTACAGGGTGTGTAATGATCCTCGAGAGCAGCCGTATACCACTAACAGGCACTTCTGTCAAACACATCACCATCGCTGTGCTCATTGATTTGTGTTGCCTTTAAAATGGGCTGTTTCCTCCTTGCAGGGCGCAGCCGTAATTGCATCTTGCTTAAATGATTCAAATAAGGCGGTCTGTTGGTCTTACCTCCTCTTCCCCTCCCTTCACTGTCACTGTCACCCTCACTTATTTCATTACAGATTCAGCAGACTTGATAAAACAGCAGGGGTGCCCCATTCCACAGCGCTTAGCCAGCCCGGCCGAGACAAAGAAGTGGTCAAGCGGGGCAACAAATCACACCAAATGGAGCGTTTGCTCTTTGTGCAGCCTAGTTATGGAAAACTGATAGTAGCATCCAGAATACTGAATAGGTGTAATAAATGCTGAAGAAGGGGGATTCTTCTCCTAATTGGGTGAGGGGAGGGGGTGGGGGGTGGAAACACCGGCATTCCCCTTTTTGTATCTGAAAATGAGTTCTGTGAAATAGTCTAATAGCCTGTACACAGTTAAAAGGGGCAGTGCAATCTCCTCCCCCTCTTCCTGCCTCTCCTCAAAGCCATCCCATCCTGTCTTTGGGCTGACAGATAAACATGTTCTCTGCTGGCTAATTGCACTACCTGTTCCTATCCAGTCTCAAGTGACAGGCTAGCTATGTCTATGTGAAGCCTCAGATCTCCCGGACCCGACGAAGTTGGAGTAAAACACTCAAATATACAATTGCCAAAGTGAGACTGAGGAACTTCTGAGGGAGAAAGTGGGGGATTATGTACCTTGAAGCGCACCGTGCAACTTTCCAAATGAGCGGTGAAGTTTACAGCTAAAGAGACAGCTGTCAGACAGGCGTTGATGGATTAACTAACATGACAAGTGCACCACAAAATATGACAGCGTCTGTCTAATAATATCAACATCAACGAGACGAAAAAACCAAGACAGACCATTTAAAAGGTAGTCTGTGAAATTTAAATCTTAGCATAGCACATCTCATTCTTTTCACAATGAAATAAAGATGTTCAAGATCAATATGCATCCGTACACATCAATATACATGTGCTGTGGGTCCCAAAAGTATTCCATGGAAGTACCTTTGTCTGAATGGACTGCAAGTGGTCATAAAAGATGCAGGCCCTCAGCTGGACACCGACTCCCTCCAGTCAGATGAATAATAGTACAAAGGGCTGCTAAATCATTGAGACAGCTGCTCTGCTCTGTCCAGACTGCACTGGTCCAACACAACACCACTAACAGATCAATGCGCAGGACATAAGAGGCCCACGATCCTCAAGACGAAGCCTCAGTTTTATTTCTAAGGGAGAAGTCAGAACTCAGGAGGACTTTCAACTCTGGTGTCTGTGAGAAAAAAAAAAGACTGATTAGGTCGAGGCATCAAAACTGATTCTGTAAAATAAAAGCAGTTTCGATCAATCTGAAACCATGGAATTCTTAGAAGTTAAAAGCATGGGGTCTGGTCTGTCCTTTTAGACATGAGACAGTGGAATGCAGGACAGCCTGTCCTCTTTTCTCAGACCTGTAATGTTCATCTTGACAGTGCGGTGGTGGTGGTGGTGTGTGTGTGTGTGGGGGGGTCTCACACTGTTGAGGAGGTGACCCAAATATAAGGCAAGGTCATTGCAAATCATTTGTATGTTAGCTAAGAAGGGGGGATTTAGCTGGGAGAGAGAGCATGTTGTTTAAGTAAAACCCTCAAGAACATTATGATTTATTTAAGTGAGGAGAAAATATGAATAATGTATCGGCTATACGGAGCATGAATCTCTTTTGTACTAATTGTCAGGAAAGCTTGCATCCAGTGTGTGAGGGGTAGTGGGGCTGGAGGACCCAGAGATCACAGGGGCGCTGCAGCTCAAAGCCGCCGGTCCTACAGCCACAGCCATTGACTTGCAAATGAGCTGAAGGAGGCTAATTAATGGGGGGGCTAATGAAAGCAGTGGTTGGGCTCGAGTGAAGAAATAATCTGGAACCCCCAATTCATTTTCCCTTTCTTTTCTGACTTTTTCTATCTCTCTCTCTCTCTCTCTCTCTCTCGCATTGCATAGCTTGGTCGTCCTCTCTCTCTCCACAAGATGGCTCGTGCCATTGAAGTTGACTGCAGAACGCATCAATATGTGAACAAAGTTGTTGGTGGTGGGGTGCAGGGGTGGGGTGTTAGTAGAATTAGCATTCATTTGAAGAGAGCCCCCCCTTTCTCCAGCTCTGTTATTTATTCTGTAGCTTTTGGCACATTTTCTGGTTGTTCAATCCCAGGAGGAGAGATGGAGGGAGATGGAGCGGGGTGTTTAAGATGTGTGACAGGCTGTAATGGTAACTTTTGCACTTTCACTTTCTTGTTTGCACTGTAGAGAGTTCGGCATCAGCAGATAGAGAAGTCACCCTCTCCTCGTTGTTTTGGAGGGTGGAGGCACGTTAGGATCAGAGGCTCTGCCCTACGGTTGTCTCTCCTTTCTTTGAAGCAGTGACTCCTCTGTCTGTGCCAGTGGAACTCCCTATGTCTAGAAGGACCACTACTACTATTACTACTACTACTACTACTACTACTACTACTACTACCACCACTACAACTGCTACTTCTACAGGCAAACATCCACCCTTAACAACTGTTTCACTCGCATCAAAGCCATTAAAATGCATCTATAACAAGTCTCAAACTTGTGTTATTGTCAGGCTACTTTTCATAGATATCATTGTAGCCACCGCTGATCCGCTGGGATAATTGCTGTTGTGTGCATTTAAGTCCAGTTAATCTGTAGAAAACGTGATGTAACGGGGGTGTCAAACCTCATTTTAGTTCAGCCCAAAATGATCTCAAGTGGATTGAACTGTGAAAAAAGTAAAATTACATTATGAAAACATTTACATCTATACATTTTCCTTAAAAACCTGAATAACATGAACAACCTGAAATTTATTAAGAAAAATAAGAGCAATTTTAAGGATATTATGCCTCAGTTTATAATTTACACATGTGGATTAGAATTTACAGATGACAGTGGATCTACAAATGCACAAAACATTTAGTAACAGGCATAATATTGTAAACATTTTCATATTTCATGCATAATTTTAGTTTTTTTTACAGTAAAACAAGGAGAAGAATTTGGGGTTGGCATTATTTATAGGTTGTTATGATAGTATTTCAGTGGTCTGACCTTCTTGAGATTGAATTGGTCTGTATGTGGGACCTGAACTAAAATTATTTTAACATTCTTGACTGTTAATATCTTCAATGTAATTTTTGGATTTCACAAATTCATCCTGGGATTGGACCCCTTGGCGGCCCGGTGTTGGCTCGCGGGCCATATGTTTGACACCTGTGATGTAGCATATTTGATGGTGCTATTAATGAATGAATGAATGTTTTGTTTCAGACATAAAAAAAGCACAATACTGGCACCAACAAAAGCAAATGCCTGAAACAAATTAACAAAATAAAACAACCAAAATAAGAAATGTATACTATTATACAAAATAAATACTTACAATATAATTTTAGTGTTATTTGCACATCTGAGTGCGAAGAAGTAAGCACTTATTTAATCCCACCCTTTTATGATGGAAGTCTGTTGCAGAACTATATTTCCATTTTCCATCAGCAGAGTAAACAAATCAACACACAATTCATCCAGTTCTCGAGCTGGAGCCTGTTGATGGATGTTGGCTTGAAACAAGACTTCACACTGTGTGTTTTCTTTCAAAGTCATCTTCACCCTCAACAATTCCAACAAGCATTATACCACATCATTAGAGTGTTGTGTGCAACCATAATGCTCCCTGTAATACCTAGTTGACTGCCTGATCTAGACCAGTTTTTTTTGTTTTTTTTTTTAAATCCAGTTTTTCTCAACTGGTCTCACATTGGGATCCATATTCTCTCATGCCGAAATTTCCCAATGCAGAAGCGTCAAAATCTGACTTGATTGTCCACTAGGAGGCTGTCTCCAAAAGTCAGTCAATCCCATATACCCTCATGTTGTCATGTCTACATTACAGCAGAAAAAAAAACATGTAGAAAAAGTATCTTTGGTCTCTATAATTCATTGACTGGTTTTTGACAACTGCACCAAGTATGAAATTTCACATAACTCACACTTTTGGACTCTACTAAGCCCAAAAAATTCTGCATAATTAATAGAGTGGCCTCTGTGATTGGCTTATTTTTCTCCCTGATAGGCAGCATTAGTTGTATTTAAGGAGGTACACTGACAAGAGATAACAATAATGCAGATCTTCATAGACTTCATAGTAAATTATATGGTCTGCTAGGCTGCTAATTAGCTCAAGTTGGGATAATTAAGGCGTTAATGCATTTCATAACTTTGACATTACTGTTATCAAATACAGCTATTCGTGCTGACATTTATTAAGTAGCTGAAGTGACTTGTTGGTGTTTATTATTGCATTCACAGTGGATGTGATCAGTGTTTTCAGTGTGTACTGGTTTTACTGTCTCCACCCTCTTGTTTATGTAAAATCAACATGACATTGGCCATGTTGCACATATCAAAGCTTCAGATTTGCAGTTCACAAACCAATGGATGATGTCACAGAGCAGGGGTGTCAAACATATGGCCGGGCCAAAACACAGATGAATCCTGTACAAAAGCAAAATAACCTATAATGATGACAACTACAAATTCATTCATTCATCTTCTGAACCTGCTTTATCCTCACAAGGGTTGAGGGGGTTGCTGCAGCCTGTCCTAACTACCTATGGACGAAGGCAGGGCAACTTCAAATTCTGAACTCTAAAACTTCAAAAATATTATCAAATCAGATTTTATTTATAACAAAAGTTCTCTCATGACACTTTACAAATAGAGCTGGTCAAAACCAGACTCTTCAGCCAAGTTACAGAACCCGACAGAATCTTCCAGGAGCAAACACTCCGACTCCCAGAGGGTGGTCATCTGCCTTGACCAGTTGGGGTTAAAGAGAGAGGGTTAAAGGAAGGGAAAGAGAGAGAGAGAGAGAGAGAGAGAGAGAGAGAGAGAGAGAGAGAGAGAGAGTGAAGGATTGGGGAAGGGGGATGCACAACAAACTGAACTTGAACAGTTAAAAACTAGAACAGTGCTAGTAGGCTTACACTGTCAGAAGCGATGGCGAGGGGTATATCCCCAAACACCCCCAATCCTTAACCAGACTGCTATGATGTCATGACATGAGGCATCCCCAGGTCACGACCTTTCATTTGCACTTGATTTGAAGTCAATCAGACAAATAGTTCCAGAGATATGAACAAAAGAGTGTTTAGTGATTTTAAACTTTTGAGCGGCCTCTTGTGGCCAATCTAGAAATGGTAAATCATCCAAAATCGAATCAGTTCTTCCTCTCCATGATATTCGTTGATATGGAAAACATAGAATTTCTAAACCAAATATTTTTCAAGTTATCGCGTTAACACGAAGGATATCTGGCGCCGGTGGCTGGACCAAAAACATAATATCCCCGAAACTCTGTTCGGGGATATAATTACCAACACCTTGAACAAATGTCCATAATTGTTAATACTACTACTACTAATACAACTAACAATGGAAATACTACTACTGCAGCTGCTAGTATGACTAATAGAAACCTCTACCATCTATGTAACGATATAATAGACATTTTCATAACTATACGGATAAATGAATAATGATGATGGAGGCAGGAGAGAAGCAGGACCACACCAGCAGGTCCAGAGATGATCCAGGGAAAACCTGTTACTAAATGTTAGAAATACTAATACTAAATGTCTAGATCCACTGTGATCTGTAAGTTTTAATGCACATATGTTAAGGATAAGGACGACACAGTGGTGCAGTGGATAGCACTCATGCCTCACAGCAAGAAGGTCCTGGGTTCGACTCCAACACCAGGGGGTGGGACCTTTCTGTGTGGAGTTTGCGTGGGTTCTCTCTGGGTACTCTGGCTCCTCCCACCATCCAAAGACATGCACTGATAGGTTAATTGGTTAATCTAAATTGCCCATAGGTGTAAATGTGAGAGTGAATGTTTGTCTCTATATGTCAGCCCTGTGATGAACTGGCGACTCATCCAGGGTGAACCCCACCTTTGCCCATAAGTAGTTGGGATAGGCTCCAGTGACCCTAGTGAGGATAAAGCGGGTTCAGAAAATGAATGAATGAATGAATGACTGTAAATGATAAGGTGAGACATAATATTGTTAAATTTGCACTTAACTTTATGAGGACATTTCTGGTTGTTCATAGTTGTTCAGGTTATTCAGATTTTTCTGAGAAAGGATAGTTTGTAAATATTTTTATAATTTAATTTTACTTTTTTGCACTAAACAATGCAAAAATAGTTATTATTATGTATTAGCTATTATGCTATTAATGTACTGGCCTGGTCACTTGAGATCTTGGGCTAACTGAACTAAAATGAGTTTGACATACCTGTGGGTTCATCCACTGTTTACATAATATCTATGGTCCCATCTCGCTCTATGGTGTATTTTTGTATAATTTATCAACATGATTGCACACCTAAGCTAATGTTAGCACATACTTTAATGTGTACCTGTACTGGTCATGCTTATGACATCAATTATGCTTTGTGTATTGCTTATAAGCATGAGAGGTGCAAATTCAGTAAAAAAAAAAATCACCATAAAAACGCCACACTGGACTTTTTTATTATGTGAATTACGGGTGGGGACAGAATTTAAGAGGAGCAGCCATTGCTGGCCAGAAGTGACATAACCTCATTGATTCCGGGTGATCGAGTGCAAGTAAACAAGCAGCAGTCAGTGAGCGACATTGAGTGGAAAGCATGTGTTAGCGCTTGTTGTTTGTGCAGCTGTAAGCTTTGCACTCCACCATTGTCCTAGAGACATGACCCACCACTGGCTGATAATGTGTCAGCTTAGACTGGTGTCTGCTGCACAGGGTTAGTGACCAGTCCATCGCAGCCCAGGTAACTGGACAGTACAATGCATCTGCATCACTACCGGTGCTGGAACAGTCCGTGAAGGAGGCGACATGTCACTGACCATGCCTGACTGACAGAGCAGTGACTTAGTACTTGACAGCGGGCTGTAACAAAAGTTACCGGATGGAACAGCTAGTATTATATGTGGTCTTGTGAAATAGCTAGCTATGAAAATTTACTACAGGTACCCTTCAACACAGTAAAACCTCATGAACCAGTCACAGTAGCAGAATGAAACAGCCAATCACAACACAGGGGAGTGTCTGTCCAGGTGATTCATTCTAGCATCAATCTAAACACTACTTATGCAGCTTCAGTGTATGTTTTTAGATGGTTCTTACATAAGCGTCCATAAGTGCTTTCATTCTTCTTCATGTTTTCTTCCTTCACAATCTCTATGATTAGTGTGAACTTAGGATGGAAACTCATACAGTCATTGTTTACAGTCTCCATGTTAAATCTCCATTGACCCTCGATAACACTACCTCGTGGCATCACCTCCAACCTAATTTACCCACTTGGAACAATCTTACAGCTTTTTTATCTGTGTCCTTTAACTCATCCAGTAGCAGTGTTTGATGACTGCCAACACAGGGGATGGAACACAAAATGCCTGAGACAATATTAAAATTAATAGAATCACTGATATGTTTATTTTGGATAAACCTCAGCACCAAAATTAAGCTAATACGAAAATATCTGATGCTATTCCAATAAGCCATGGCTCACATAGACTTATACTTCTTGAGCTTCTGTTTATATATTAAAACACATTTTTCCTGTCTGACACCTTCACTGTAGTTGTGGTTAATAGATTCTACCTACTAGGGATGTCATGAGAACAGATACTTACGATACCGTTCGATACTATGATGAAAAAGAAACCGGCGATACTCATTTTTTAACAAAAAGAAAAACTGATACCTGCGTAAGAATCGGTACCATTGGTAGGCTACCACTCTTCTGGAATTGATGGGGGGCAGTACGTGCTGAAAGTACACATACAACAGGTACAGCAACTCATAAAAGAATGACAACAGTTGCAGCTAATACTCCACCTCATCTAATGGACAAAAAAGGACCAAAAGTCGTGTGTGGAAGTATTTCAGGTGGTTATGGACATGCATAAACCCCAGTGTAAACGCGGCCACTGCGGAATTCAAAGGAAGGGCTGGAATACCACGAACTAAGAATAGCACCTTCGAGACAGGCACCCAGATCTGTTTACAGAATTCAAGGTGAGTTCTGTTATTCATCATTAAACATCTGATATGTGATATCATCGGGGCTTGACATTAGCGCTGGTCTGATGGCACAGCGCAGTTCTTACAGCCTGGCCCATTCAGGTCACCGCTGATATGAAATGTTGACAACAAAAAAACTAAACCAGCGGTCACTTACAGGCGGACTGTGGTCTGGGTCCTGGTCCCAGAAGCTGTCCCATATGGACCTGGACCTACAGCCGGTGGTGGAGTGCTTCTATTTTAACCAGGCAGCTTACAGTAGAGTAGATGAGGAAACACACAGACCAATTGCCTATATGCCTATATGTAGAGCCATCCCACGTGATACCGCTCAGCCAATCATGTCTGTGCATTCAAAGTAGTAAACTGTGACTGATAGTGCAGACAGATGACAGTTAGAGGCAATAGTATTATTAATTTCTATGCAAATAATTAAAGTATTTCTTGTTTAAGTTTATGGGTTCTTATGATTTATTTATTTTTTTACCATGGTATCGACTTTGATATTGAGAATCGTGTACTTTTAGTGGTATTGGTATCAATTCTTGAATTTTTGGTATCCCTATCCCTACTATCTGCACAGTAAAATTAATTTATTATGCAGTGCTTGATATAGTTTACTGTTTTACTGAGTTACTAAACTAATATTTAGCATTAGCTTATCATGACCCCAAAAATATGGTTGAACTCCACCCCTTTTATCTAAATATGGTCATCCCATATCTTGCTAAAGGGGATGTGCTCTACCCAAGAGCCAAAACTAAATGGACACTTTCCTCTTAAATACTACATATGTGAAACAGTAACTGTTGACAGTGTGTGCAGCGGATTCTATAGATGTTTTCTGGAGTTCAAATGAAGAAACAGCCTTAATGCAGCAGTATAAATCAATCTGAAAATCCCTCTGGCAAGATGATTGGTGCATGGACAATGTTAAACTCTTAACTGGGTCACTGCCACTCTTTCCTACAAAACTACTGTTTTACTCTAAGTTCTACTGCCTTGTCTTCCTCTCACAAAGTTTAAATTACATTCAGTTTAACTCCAAAAAAAAGGGGCCTGAAACTGAGAAAACTCTAATGGTAATGTTTTATAGTTTTGTTTTTTGTTTTTTTTTAATACTCTAATACTAATACCTGCATCATATAATAAACGTATGCCTTAATACATTCTGTGAAACGTAATTATTTCAAGGTTAAAAGTGAAGTGTTTTAAGTGACATGCTCGGTGTAAAAACGGTGTCACTATTGTGGGATCTATGTATATATACTCCAAGTATGTAGTACTGGCATATTTTAATGTGTTAACCCTTTCGCCGCCCTCGTCGCATTTCGGCGACGGAGTATGTTGTCTTTTCGATTTCGTTGTTATACTTATGACTCAAAATATCTATGATACTCCTTACCACTAGATGTCAGACGTGTCGTTCTAGCCCAAGTTTTGCCTACTTCACTGTTGAAAATATTTCAGGAAGAACTGAACACGATACGTTGCATGCAGCAGTATTGACAGAGACGTCGCGGTAGTTTTGCCTTGCATTTTCTCTCAGATTATTGTTACACAAGCACCTGAAATGGCCCTAAAAATGTACTCTGTCGATAAAGTTGTGCGAATGGTTCTGGCGGATTCAGATTCTGAGGAAGAATCTCCTCGGTTAGAGAGCTTTGTTGGTAGTAGTGAGGATAGTATTAGTGGTGAGTCTGACAGTGAGTCAGATAGGGAATGGAATGGTGTAGCACAGTGTGCCTCTGGGCCTAATCGCGATTCCACCTCAAAATTTTATTAACTGTATATTTTGCAATTCAAGATGGCCGCCAACTGATGATGTCATAATATGCAAATCAGATGAACAAAATCACCCTCAACATATACTTTTTTCTGCATATACTATACATTCTAATTCATAGTATACCTCTATCTCCTAACAATTTTATACAATAACTATTTGAATTAAGGAGGCTAAAAATGAAGGAAGATCAGAAAAAACAATGGGGCTGCCAAAGGGTTAATATTTAAGATATTTGTTATAATTTTTCCTACAGTGTGTGCCACAATGCTGCATTTGAACTGAGTATACATGGTTTCTTGCACATATACGTAAAATCCCTTTGGGACTCGAACACAAGTCCCTCTCACCTCTCAGAAAAAAAAAACCCAAAACAAAACAAAAAAAAAACTGCCCCCCAAGATCACAGTCAGTCACAATAGGACTAATGATAACGTAAGGGAAAGAGCCAGGCACATGCAAACACATTTTGCTTTTGGATAAATAATTTAAAGAATATTTCATTTAAGTGGATTAAGTGGATCATCATTTTATATAAGAAACAAACACATCTTTGGTGCAAAGCAGCGCATTACATTTTTTCAACAACATACTATTAGTTTATATTTACCTCAGACTGTTGGAATTGAACTGAAATAGGTGGCATTTAGACAGTAGACACCATGGACAGTATATAAATAATAAAAAAACCCTCCATGACATCACCCATTGTTTTGTGAACAAAAAACGCATGACATGGTTGTTGTCATATTGGTTTTCATGGAAACAAGTGGGTGGAGTTTGAGAAATGCAACGGAATGAAATCTGTACATACTGAAAACCCCACCCACATCCATAATGTCATAATAAACACCATCAAGTCATTTCAGCTACGTAATAAATGTTAACAGTATAAATGCACAAACATACTAATTACAGCTACCTATACTAATTAGCAGGCTAGCTGGCAAATCATAGAATTTAATGCATATTAACGCTAACATTAACTAATATAGCTAAGTTATATCGGTTAATGTAATTAATCACCAGTAAACTTCATGACAGAATCCTCTGATGGTCTTTGTGTAACTTCTTAGACATTACTATGGCAGTTTCATGTCAGGGAGAAAAAAAGTTTTATTTAATAAACAAAATCTCTGAATGCCCAAGTCAACCTAACAATGGTAGGTGCAATTTAGTAAAATAATAAAATAATATAAAAATCATCCCTCTGCGGTTGTCACAGAGTGGCAAATTAACTCTAGAGACTATAACATATTTATTTCTGCTGTATAGTTGTACATTTTAACATAAGGTTAAAATAGAAATCTATTATAATCTACCATAGAAATCTAATCCATGAGGTTAGTCCATAAGTGAGTCAGTAGGGATTGACTCACTTATGGAGCAACAGTAGACACTGAAGTTACTGTAGATTTTGATTCACATGCATTACCTTCACTTTTTAGCCTGGAGGTTGCAACATTAACATGTATTAGAAGACTTACATCTTTTCTATTGAAGACAGTTTTCTACTAAAATAAGATAATCCTTTATCATCACTTTCCTAAAATCATTGCCTCAGTCACTTTTTTCAGGTTTTTCAGGAAACACAAAAAATAAAATAAAATAAAAACAGAAATTGAGTATTTGATTATTTAGGCAAAAAAAGCCATTTTTGTCAAAAAAAATTACTTATTTTAGGAAGGTGGCATTAGTAGTTCTACTACTGGGAAATTTACCATATCCTCCTGAGAAACAGGAAAGAACAAGTTTTGGCTTTTTTTTTTTTTTTTACATTCAATAATTGCCTTGATTTCAAACAGCATAATGCAACAGTTTTTTTTCTGATACTTATTATTTTAGTTTTTCGTCTACTACTACTACTACTACTACTACTACTACTACTGCTTTCCCATTTTTGCTGTGATACTCATCCAACTCTTTCACTTCTGCTGCTCCATTAAAGTCCAGCTAATACTGCTTCACTCTATTTCTTCAAATATGATACTATTACTTCAAATTCCTCAACTTTACAACATATCTAAACTTATTCATGCTATGTGGAGACTTTTTTTTTTAATATAATATGTCTTTTCTAGTTTACTCTGTAGCTGCTGGCACATTTTCTGCCTCTCCACTCCCAGGAGGAGAGATGGAGCAGGGTGTTTAAGCTGCATGACGGGCTGTAATGGTAGCTTCTTCACCTCTTCTCTCTTGTTTGCTCGGCAGACGCAGCGCCAGGCAGCAGTGAACAGAGACTCTCCTCTCCCTCTCCTCCTCACTGTGGTGGTTGGAGGGTTGGAGGCGCGTGCTTGGATCAGATGCTCTGCCCTGAAGTCGTGTCTTGTTTCTTTGAAGCCGTGCGACTCCTCTCAGCCACCCCGGCAGCCCCCGGCACTGCCACCGTCTGCAGGGTCCTGCTGCATACAACCATGGCGCCGTTTGAAGATATGGAGTGAAAGCCTTCTCTGCTCAACCCCTGCTACTGCCACTGCTACAGGCACACACACACACACATACAGCAGATACATATACATGAATTCCCCCCTTGACACACACACTCACAACTCCCACTCATACAATCAAAATCAGTCTTAGCTTCTTCTTGTTACCCTTTGATATGTACTCATGCTCCAACTCCAACCCCTTTCAGACCTCAGTAACAAGCAGTATCAGCGGCTAACACTATTTCAGCGGGGTATTATCTAATCAGAACTGCATTTTGTTTAATGTTTAGCTGTGTGATCCCAAACAATACAACAAAGTTATAGCACTGACTAGAATATGAAACCTTTTGAACAACCAATTTAATTCTTTGCGCTCATGTTTAATCCTCAAACACCCAAATAACTATTGGCAAATACCTGTTGATCCACTAATCCTATTAATACATATATATTTAATTGATGTAAAATGCAGTTTGTCATATTTTCATGGTCATCAGATATGACCCATTTGGACGTTTAGAGGCTCTGCAGTGAATGTGGAAATACAGTCATCGTCTACAACCTTGATTCACCAGTAAAACCCATGGAGTTGGATCAATGACAGTGGATGGAGACACTTGTTTTTACATTCAGTTAACTTGCTGAAAGAAGATCTGTTTTCTTCAGTTTTCTCTGTTTTGATATAATAACCTTTTAACTTACTCTCTGAGCTTTATGAACATCTTCATGATCAGTAAATTAAATATAGGCAAATGTATGATTAACACTGAAAAATACAAAATACAGAGGGTGATTTTACAATAAATGGTGATAAATCACTCAAGAATGGTTAAATAGAGAGAAAAATTCATTTGGGAGCAAAAGTAGTACTGGGTCTTCATGGATTAATACAATAATGTATTTACTGATTGCTGAGTAAAGGCCTGTTGCAACATTAGCATTCTCTCACTCACCACTAGTATATTTTAATTTACAAAGCATGTTTTTAGAGAGACTTCCTGCTTATTTATATCCACTGCTAACCTGAAATCATGTAAGTTACTATCTCTGCTCAATTAACACTTTGAAACTGTTTGTTCCAAAAAATAAGGACTGAATTAGGAAAGATATCTTTTAGGTTTTCAGCTCCTGATGCCTGGAACAAGCTTCAGCCTGAGCTACATCTACAAACACTGATTCCTTTGACTGATTTTAAAGAGAGCGTTAAATCTCTGGATTCAAGGCCATTGTTCTGTAAATGTTTTGACTGATTTTATATGTTTTTTTCTGTGTTTGCAAAAGGTTTTATTATTGTAAAATTGTAAGTGTGTGACTGTACCACTGCCGTCTTGGCCAGGTCTCCCTTGAAGAGATCCCCTATCTCAACGGGACTGTACTGTACCGTACCATATCGCACTGTCGTCTTCCGCTTATCCAGGTCTGAGTCGCAGGGCAGCAGCCTCAGTAGAGGAGCCCAGACAGCCCCCTCCCCAGCCACTTTCACCAGCTTTGTCAAGGGAATCAATGGGACCATCCTGGTTATGTAGGATAAAATAAAATTAAATAAAAACATTAAAACAATTAAAGTGGAACTCCACCCACTGCATGATTCATAAAACAGCTCTGATGTCAGAAAGATGCAAAGATTAGTGATGATTAGTGTTTTACTCTGAATTTCAGAGTAGTTCAGGGACTTCCAGTATGACGGGACAAGATCTTCAGCCTGACTCATGAAAATCTTCAAAATATTTGCTGTCACTGATATGTTCATTTGCAATATGTAAAATGTCTGAGACTGTGAATTAATACTGGAATTGGTTTGTGCAATAGATGTATAAAGGAATCCAAGATTTATCTAAAACAATATATACAGTGGTAAAGAATTAATGTAAATGAACCATAAGTACAAGAGAAATGAGTCTAAGAGAAATGAATATACAATGAGAAATAATTTAAACTGTTTAGATACTTAGCACGTTTAGAAGATCATGTGAGTTGGTGTCATGGCATTAATAGTGAATAAGAAATAAATATGAATGACAGAATTCACAAAGTGGGATAAGTATAATGAAACATTGTCATATTGAGGCTTGATTATGATTTATTTAAGAGAAAACATATCAAGGAAGTGTAAAGGGTGCATGTCAAATTTATCATACAGATATTCTAATTTATCTATTTATTATTTTATTTTATTTTGTTTTTTTGTCTGTAATTTGGTGCCCCCTCCAGCAGATGATGCCCTAGACAGCCGCCTGTGTCGCCTGTACCCAGAGCCAGATTCTAACATTGCATTCATGACACTCATGTTAATATTACGGCAATTTTCACAGGCTTGAGCTAAATATTGGTGAAAGTTATTGCTATTTTATTCCATTTCTCTCACCCATTCCTCCGCTCTATCATCTCCACTGTCAAGCAGTGTTGGGCAAATTACCTTTAAAAAGTAATTAGTTATAGTTATTAGTTACTTTCCCAAAAAAGTAATTGAATTAGCAACAGAATTACTCCTTCATGAAAGTAATTAGTTACCAGGCCAGGGAAAGTAAGTATTGCATTACTTTTTCAAAAAACTTTCAAATATGTAAAAGAAAACTGATTTTTCAGTGTGTTTCACAGTTGCAGTTGTACAGAGTAGAACAGCACAGACAGGTACTTCATTTAACTTCATATTTATTGGAGTGTGAACAAAATCAAAGACGTCCCTGGAATAATAAAGCAGTTTCATCCTTTGTGGATTCTACTGCATCTCCTTCTTATCCTTTGGCACATTTGAGTTAGGGAAGACAAGTGGAGATGATCGATCGCTGATTTCTGACATTAAGCTACGTTAAGCATTTTTACTTTAAGCGCTTTAGAATGTCCCCTCTAGTGCCTGGCAGAGGGACCCAGGATGGATAACAGCTGTTAGATATCAGTGCATAGTAACACACAACATTTCACTGCCAGTAATGACATTGTAACGTTTCAAATAGTAATTAATTGGATTACACGTTACTGAAAAACAATAACCGTGTTAGTAACGCCATTATTCCCAACACTGCTGTCAAGCCACAGTGAAGCTGGACAGGAAGTTGAGACTCCAGTGTTTGATTTTCCAAATGATGGTTTACAGAGGCATTTTCATTCATCCCTCTTTTTTTCGTAACCATGCTGTGCACTGTCACATCTGATTTGGGTCCGTGTTGAGTTCGGTCCGAGTGCGTGCAGGTATCCGTGGAGTGTATACAGGCGACTCCGGCCAACTCTTTGGGGGTCTGCCCCTAGTGGCCTGAGTTATCACTGCATGGCAAAGTTTTTGCAACAGACGGACAGACGACCAACTGATGACAATACCCTGCTGCCAGTGTGGCTGAGGGTACGAACCATATGTGGATCTGAAAGGGTTATGTCGAGTTTCCTACTGATTTTCAGACCTACTTAAAACTGAATATCCATTTACATGTACGTTCCATTTAGAATATCTTTTCTGATTTTCCTCACATCATACAGCTGAGCTCTTAAACTTGCCAAAGTTTCCCAAAAAAATAAGTGTATCGCTGCAGCCTGTGTTGTGTCACTGTGGTGTTCTAATACCTTATTACAAATACCAATAGACAATCAAATTGATACATCAAGGAGCAGTTTTTACCAAATTGCTTAGTTTGTGTGAATCCAGTGTTTCTGTATTAAGCAACAAAAAGGTTTCAGTTTAACAAGTTGGAAAATTAATGAAGCTTGGTGGGACCAAAAAGACAGGTAACCTGAATGTCTCAGATTAGAGATGTTAACATTGTTTTTTTAAATGTACTAAGTTGTGCTAAAAGTACATCTATCTCATCATGAAGGTGTGAAGCTCAAAAAAGATTTCAAACAGGAAGTGGTGTGTTCAGATGTTTTCACTGGCAAAATGCAGATTTTTACATATTTGTCAACTGTTATGTGCATTATCACCAGCACTGAGGTGTTTCTGAGTCACTTGAGTCCATCTCAAAAAACATGTTCTAGTGTTAAGCATCACTTTACATTGCTAAATCTGCGGTGCAGTTTATTACAAAGAGGCACAAAATTCTAATTGATTTGGCAACTTAAAACTAGTTACACAGTGGTTTGACCTATAGTTGCAGAATTACATCATTGCAGTTCGATTCCTTTATAAGCTCAATACAATGTTAACTTATCCATAATCAAAACCACATTAACACAAACATACATGTTAAATTCCAGAAAAGAAGGAATGCGGGGTTGACCTCAAAGGAAAGTGTAGAGACTCACACAGCAAGAGAATGATCAATGAAAAATAAGAAAAACAAAGCCAGTTAAAAAGTAGTACCAAACTGTAGGTCAGTAAAAAAAAAGGCTTAAAAGGCACCAGATTCAACAATTATATTATTCATTGTCAAAACAGTGTTTTCTACAGCATGTACTCTTAGTATAATTCACAAGAAAGCATTTTTAGGAAATGAATGAGTTCTACATTAGATAGATGTGAATTAGGTTTTTATTAGGGACCGAGCCAGGAGGACAGGTCCACTCACAGTGAGTGGACTTGCCAGGACGGTAAGTTCCTTTTGTATTTGTTCATTTTTCTATTATATTATTAGGGGCTGAGCCTGGAAGGTAAGTCTGACTGGAAAGGCAAGGCCTGACTGTATTTCGTTTGTTTCTTTTTCTGTGACGCACTGAAGTAGAATTTGACCCCCTCAGCATGCTCAAAAACTCACCGAATTTGGCATACATGTCATGGCTGACAAATAGTTTGATACAATATCAAAATTAACCCCTTAGGTGCCAAAATGGGCTCTGTAGCACCACATACATACACAAAAACAGCCCTAGCGGCCAGTAGGAACAGAGCAGATATTCACTCTATTTATCTACTAAGTTTCATTAAGAAGGATGTATTTGTCAGTTACTCTTCTCTCTCACACACAGACTCAAGCCAAGACAATACTTTATTTGTCTCCTGTGTGCAGGGCAAATATGCTAAATGGAAATGATTCTTTAAATTGTAGTTTTGGCCATAATTCTAATGATACTGTCAAATTATTCTCAAAATTATGCACCCAAGAAATTGCATACAACTGGAAATACACAGACAAGTTGTAATAGCTGGTCATGTGTATCTAAAACATTTAATTTGGAAGCTGAAAATAAGTGCACTTAAAGCTTCATTTGTGGATTTTTGTTTCGTCGTATTGCTGTTCTGTGACCCCAGCCAACAGCCTGGTGCATTCAGTCATGTAACCGACACAAAACAATGGCCTAATATTGCAAAAATAAGATTCAAGTTGCATCAAACTTAAACTGTCCCTTAAAAAATGAGTTCACTCAACCGATCACAATTTAACATACACACCACCCAGTTACTGTCAAACTGAACACTTTTCTATTTTTTATGTTGCTCTCAGTTGTCATTTCATTTCACACTAGCTTCCACCCTATTCTCCTCCACATTTACACCACTCACAGATATTCACACCTATCATCGCTGCTATCTTATCTACATCTTGGAAGTGTCTAATCAACTTTTAATCTCTTCCTCTTGAACTTTATATTTCTTTTCTAATTCTGACATTTAAGTATATGTTTACCACAAAGTTTAATGATCTCATTCCTAAAACACATTGTTGTACACTGCTGTGCAAAAGTCCTGGTCCAGTATTAACTTTGTTGTTTTAGTAAAGTTCCAATGTCAACACATTTGTCAGTCTCTGTATTTAGATCCAATCTGATATATGTGTAGTATGTACAGCAGGAAAAACTAAAGTGTCAAGTTAAAAACAGCTTCTGTAAAGCAAAGTGAATAGTATTTAGTGTGACCTCTTTTTCACTCAAGATGTCTTTAATCCTTTTGTTCAGACAATATGAGATTTATTGCATTGACTTTGTGATGGTTTTTATTACCAGGTCTCATTCAACATGTCAGATGTTTGTAAGTGTTTGTGCTGCTTCTTGTCATGGGGTCAGAGGTCACACTAAATAGTGACTTTAACCTTTAGAACACATTCTGTTAAGTTTTTTTTGTGTGTGTCTTTTAAGGCTGTGCACATATTTCCTGCATTTTTTGTTGTATCAGTAGAAAAGAGAATGAGAAATAAATATGGATGCTCATTTCAACCCTGCAAAAATAACAAAGCTAAAGGTGGAATGAGTAGTGTATGCATCCTCAAATCATCACTAATCCTCATGCCAGATACATGCCTTAAAAAGAAATTTAAAGCAGCAGGAGCTGACACCTGTATTAGTGTGGTTCTTTCTTCTTGGCCCAAAACAAAAGACTAAATATAAATATAGATGATCTGACACCATTTCACACTATAGCAGAAAAGCAAAGTCAATTTTAAGTGATTCTCCACCCACACTAACATTAATATTGTCCTTAACAGGAATTTTCTTCCCCTATTTAAAATAAATAAATAAATAAACTCTGTCTACAATTTTGCCACATGACGATGCAAAAATGATAACAAACTATTAGACAAACCATAGATGGTGTTGTCCAACCTGTGGTCACCGTGGATAATACTGGATGTAGCAGATGCAGAGGCTTTAATGTGTCATGAAGGTGATGTAGCAACAACAGGTTCAGTTGTAAACTTTCATTACTTCAAGTGTTGGTTATGGAAGTGTATTCTTTACATGCTGTGGCTTTATTGTTAACACCAGTCAGGTCTGTCTCTGAAAAGCATCAGTGCTGACCTCAATCTACTGCAGGTCATACACTTATGTATACACCTGGATTTGATGTTTCAGCTGCAGCGTCATTAAACAAACACATAATAGACAAGGCAATATGGAATGTGACATTATTATTTTCCAGTATTAATAATCTACACTAAATCAGCATTTTTCATTTGGACAAAAGGCCCAAATGTGGAGAAAAGTATCAGATTTGCAAAATATCTGCATTTATGTAGATGGGGGCATTAATATAAATATAGACGACCTGATGCTGTTTCACTGCTGCAGAAAACAGAAGCAACTTCCAAGTAAATGTGACAACAGTGGGAAATTACATCTGTCGATCATGTGTGTCTAACCCCTTACCTTTCTGAAGCGCCTCCACCCCAGAAAGAAAGTAGAAGCCTTGTTTCCTTTCACACCACTTGAATTCTAATACTCTGAACGGTGATTATGGAATTTTTGCCTAGTGACGCTAGAAAACTATCAAGCTCTGCAGTTTTAAGAGCAGCAGACAAATGTAAAAACAACCCA
>JAPQRP010000030.1:10099911-10113867 GCA_037367295.1 Apogon hyalosoma | reverse complement strand
AGGCTAATATTATAGGAGGCTAACATTATGACAGGCTAATATTATAGGAGGCTAACATTATGACAGGCTAATATTATGGAAGGCTAACATTATGGCAGGCTAACGTCATCCTATGCTGCCTCATGTTGATTCCATTTACTTTAATGCAGCTGTTTGTGTGACAAGTAAAACCAACAAACAGCTCCTGATCCAGTCATGATGATGATAATAATAACAATAATAATAATAATAATAATAATAATAATAATAATAATAATAATAATAATAATTTATAATAGTAACCAAATACTACTGATGGATTTTTGGGTAAACTAAACATAGTAGTCTGAAATGTCCCTGTTTCTAAAACAGGGTGTTTTTCTGACTACTTAAAAAAAAAAAAGGTAAAATGTGAGTATACCCACTTCTCCAGGGACCCTTACAGCACTGACACCCGCCAAGCACCAATGGCAGATAAAAAAAACTAGTTACAGTAACAAAGACACGCCCACCAGTGGCTGATTTTGAATTGTATGTGAGTTTTTGTTTTCATACATTTGACCATTTGTGCCGGATCGTTCTAAGCAGGTCACTGACAGACATGTGTGACTCCATGATGACCTGAGCCACAGTCCTGCACCGGGTTCGGTCCCCGCCGGTGGTCAGGTACCCAGTCCTGGTGCGGAGATTTAATGATCATCTAATTTGAGTGTGGTTGATCCACAGCCGGTTTGTTTTATTGTGGTGTGAGCGTCACCTCTGTTTGCATCCGCCCGAAGACTTCAATGAGCCGCACATAGTAGAGATTTAATGATGACGTGTGTTTTATCCAAAAATAAAGCCCTTAAAAGTGAGTCACTGTGTAGACAATGTGTTATGGGGGTGTGGGTCGTGGATCTAATGTACGCAGGTACGGGGGGTGGATTTCCACGGTAACTACAGAGCCTCTGAACGTCCAAATATGGTCATATCTGATGACCATGAAAAGATGAAGAACTGTATTTACACCAGTTATTGACATGTACTGGTAAGATTAGTGGACCCACAGGTATTAAACGGTTACATCAGTCGATGCAGTTTGGGTCGTCGAGGGTTAAATATGAACTAGAAAGACGTCGATACAAAAACTCTGTGATAATGTGATGCAGTTTATAGAGGTTTGTTATTAATGGGATTAACATGTAAAACAGGGACAGTCCTTTAATGTGCTGATGAGCTCCTCATTAAGTCACATGTATGAAATGAACATCATTTGGTGACACGTAACCATGGAAACAGTGGTCACTTCCGTGGTGAATGGGGGTTTTGTATGTTTGGGAGTTTAAATTTGCAAATCAGCATTAATTGCCACGGAGACAGAGAAGCTGAAGTGGCTTAATTAAGGGGCCGCCGGGTCAGCCAATCACAGCGCAGGAACGTCAACAGTGAGGTGACAGTGGGCGGAGCCACCCTGACAAACAGACGCAGGTGTAAGCAGAGTGGATGACCCCCCTGGTTGTGTGTCGGCTGACCTTTGACCCCTCTCAGACACAGTGTTCATTATCCCATTAGTGTGGAACACGAGTGGGTTCAGGGCCGGTCCTGGTTCTGCTCTGATGGTTTGACTGATGGAGGGATGGATCCCACACGAAAACAGACGAACAAAAACACCTTCCAGCTTTTTTACAATGTTACAGACGGGTTGAATCCATGTTCTCCTGTCGATGAAAACATATTGCGACACTGTTTTAGTTTTTGGTTGCAGCTGTTGTTATTCAACTCAGCACTGACACGGGAGTTCATGTGGATTATTAGTAAAAATGGAAATAATTTAAAAGAAAATAAAGCACCGACGACCGACAAGGCCAGGAGAAACATCCGTATAGTCACTGTAAAGCTGGGGTGTCAAACATACGGCCCACGGGCCAAAACCGGCCCGTCAAAGGGTCCGATCCGGCCCACGGGATGAATTTGTGGAATTAAAATAGAAATTAAAAAAAGAGATATTAACAGTAAACCGATACCAAAGGTGTTATTTAAATAAAGTTCTTCTTCTTATAAACGCTGTCAAACTCATTTTAGTTCAGGTGTATCATGCAGAAGAATATGATCAAGTGGGTCGGAGCAGCAAAACATTATCATAGTAACTTATAAATAAGGACAACTCCAAAATTTTCTCTTGTTTGTTTTAGTGGGAAAAAAAACAAAATTACATCTTATTGTTTATTTATTATTATCACTTTTATATGACATATTACTTATATCATTGTTAGGGCTACTGTTACTGTTATCACTATTATAAGTTTTATCCTGTGATTACAGATAGATAGATAGATAGATAGATAGATAGAGTTGGCAGCAGCAGATACAATAATAAAGTGCAGGATGGACAGGTTGAAAGTATAGAGCGTAAAACATGAAAACATCAGAAAAAGAGGAAAAATCTGCTCTTTATATAATATTTATGTAAAGTTAGCTTTAAATTTAAATACTTTATACATATTTACAATATGAATGCATATGGTGTGATATGGGGGAGGTACTGAAAACTGTAAGAATACACAGTTTTAAGCATGTATTTCATATAATAATGATAATTAACAGGCAGATGTTGAACGTGAAGTTTCTCCTGGAAAAAAGGTGGTAATGAATTCGTAAAAAAACGACATTCTCTGACACTTTTACTGCAAAACCCACATAAACAAAGCTGGTCGGTCTGTTCTAATGCTAGTCCTTATAGGGTTAAGAACAGAAACAGCCGCTGTGGTTCCACACATCCCAGCACAGGTACCAGGAGATTTCAGTGTTATCAACCTCCTGCAGAGATTCATTATTTATACTCGGTGTTTCACACACACACACACACACACACACACACACACACATAACGGCTCTGTAAAGAACCCTCTAGAGGTTAATCTAATTTGTCTTCAGTGTGTGTTTCACCGTGCAGTTTGTCGCTCTGCCTTTCACTGTAAATATTTCATTATTTGTCACAGCTTTGCTCGTTATCTTCCGTCATTGTTCTTCTGTTTAAAGCTCTAATTCCTCTTTTCGCATGTTTTATTGCACGTCTGTTCTATCCTGTTGGTATCTACTGTTCGTGATCCGCCTCCTCTGTGGTTTCCTGTTACCGTTGGCTGCTCCGTCGCGCCGATTTCCCCCTCAGGGATCAATAAAGTTTCATCTGATCTTATCGATAGATGTTTACTGTCGGCGCCTAATTAATTTGGCTCGTTAGCAGCAGGTAGCCGCCGCCGATTACAGATTATTGTCTATTCATCAAAGCCGGGCCGAGGCGAGGCGGATGAATGTAAAGCAGCTCCGTCGGAGGGAAAACGCCACGCTGAAGTCCTCCTGCTCGGTGACCTTTGACCTCCTGCTGCCGGACGGAGCGGCAGCAGAGACGCTTACATTTAACGCTGAGCTTTAGAGTTCGGTTTGTTTTCTCCTCCGTTGAATCCAGGGTGAATATGGAAATGTCACTTCAGCACAAAGTCTGGGATCAGGGGAAACCAGGAAAACAGAAAAGGCACGAAATATATGAGGGAAAAAAAGCAGGCTGTCCTGAAAATCTCAACTGGATTTGTTTACTTGTGACCCTTCAGTAAAAAAAAGAATTTAATTCACAGCTTTAAGACCAGTACGAGCAGAACACAACAACAAATATACAGAAAACTGGGGCTGGATGTTGGGTCCAAAACCGACTGTTTTTACACTAAACAAACAGAACATCGAACCCGTTTACATGAACAATAAAACTCTGATCAGTATCTGATTTAGGGAGTTTTCAGATTATTTAAGCGAACCTATAAACAGTGTAATCTGATTATAATAAATCAGATTAACACACTAATAGTCCGCTGTCCTCATGCATGTGTACAGGTTAATGTGATTTATTGAACTCGTTTACATCTGCACATGTGGAACAAAACAGTATGAAAATCGTAGAAACATAAGGTGATGTGGTCAAATGTGAGGTGAAGACGATAATATTACCTTTAATTCTACGTCATTACATGCGTACAAACTCCGAAAGATAATGGACGAAAACGTCTAAACCGGGGTTTATCCATTATCATATTTCCAAACTACATGTAAACACAAAAGATCTAATTATTACAATTATGATTACAAACTACTTTGAACACTTATTTATCTGCATTTTTATAATTATCATATTAATAATATGTCTAGTACATATTTTGTTCTAACTGTATTTAATAGAGTGTTTCAATATGTATATTTGGTATATATGTCTTCAGAGTTATATATATATTTAGTGCTTTATATTTTTTTTACTCTGTGTGTGTGTGTGTGTGTGTGTGTGTAATAAATGTACTAACTATAAGTGCTGCTGTTGTTCTTCACCTCCTACAGATTTTCTTCCTCATATTTATTCATTTGAAAAGTAGCTGAAGTTGTGCCAGAACCTCCTCCTTTGTTTCTACTTCAGTCTGATTCTGACAAACTTCCTTTTTTCAGTCACTGGTTGAGCTGAAGTTACATCACTGGAAAAAAACAAAAAAAACAAAAAAAAACAAACCTCTGCCTTCATCAGTTCATTTGTTGGTTTGACTGAAATAATATATTAACCCTTAGATGCACGAATGTCTGGACTTCCACTTTTCCATGAATGGTCTAAAATGACCTGTGTTAAAATCAATGTGTTTTCATGCCATTTTTGTCATTTTGTGTTGAAAATAATAACGTGTGTTATATTTTGGTCTGTAAAAAGTTGTTTGTTTTTTTTTTTTAATTAAATATGTTGAAAATTTGAAAAGCAAAATATATGTAGTATATAAAATATAGTATATAACAGCTATAGAACAATATCAACCCCATGTAGAAGGAGTCAAAGCTCCAGATGTAATTCTGTCATTAAAAATTAATTCAGGTCATTTTGACCCACTTATGGACGCTTGGGTGAGTAAAACAAAAACTATAATTCCATAAAATCTATAAAAGGTAAGTTAAAATATAAATGTCATGATGTCAGTAACATGTTTTTGTGGAATACCTGGAATATGAAATGACTTTTCATTAGAAAGATAGTGAGTAAAAACAACCTCATGGGGTCATTTTGACCCATTTATGCCTCTGAGGGTTAAAACATCACAGTGATACGACTCAGGCTGTTGAATCTGGTTGGTTTAAGACGTTTCACAACAAGAAATAGATGAAATCGTCCTAATAATCTAATGTCGTGGCATAGATGGTGGTAAAACCAGGACGGTGTTTATAGTCTGTAAAGGTTTTATTACTATTATTATTTTGTATTTATATTGTTTTTATTGGATGCACACTTTTTCTTGCACTTTATTCTGCTGCTACCCGTTGTGGGGTCAGTAAAGTCTCATCTAATAAGTGTCTGATATGTCCTGATGTCCCTGAACTACTCATTTGTCTTTTTAGAATCATGTAACGGTTACGTTCAGAACGGTGGTAAATTTCCCCTTAAAATACCTCCTTGTGAATGAAAAACCCGTCCTAAATGATCCGAACTGTTCCGTCTGTGTCGTCGCTCCGTAATCCCCGCAGACGTGTCCAAAAACACGAGGAAACGCGTGTTTTTTGTTTTTTTTTTTCCATCCTCACATTCGCCGCCGTTCTCCAGGCGTCCACATACTTTTGGCCTCGTGGCGCTTAAGTGACTTAAATGAAAAGTTGGAGCGCGTGCAGTCGGGTCTCGTGGGTCCGTTGGGTCGGCAGGTGTCTGGGGGGAACTTTTTTAATAATCGTTCCTTCAAGTGAGTCATTTGTGCGCTGAAATTACAAATCAGTCCTCATTTGTGACTCGTATGTTTTCGCTTTCGCTTTTCATTCATTTCGTCCAATTAATAATTCAGTTTAATGATTAATATTGTTATCAGCTTCCTTCCATTTGTCCCTCGCCCCCATTGGACCAGTTGGATTAATGCAGTTTCACTTTGTTAAAGTTCTCTGATTGGGTGTTCCAGCAGAAATGCTCTCTGGGATTTGTAGTTTACTTTTTTTTTTTTTTTTTTCTGAAGTTCACTCCTGTACTTTTAAATGAAGGAAGGATTTTTATTTTATTTATTTTTTAATTCTTGTTAGAGTCTGTTTTCCATTTAACCTTAATTTGGTTTATTTCCCAAACAGTCTAGCGATGTTAAATATTACTTATGATCCTCATTTCTCCACGTTTGACACCTTTCCTCGTTAATTTAGCTGCAGAAATGTTATTTTTGACATTTAAATATACTTAGAAACTGAAGGACAAGGACGGGATTTTGCTTTAAGGAGGAAAAAACGTGCAAAAAAACAGTGTTTATGAAAATATATAGTTTAAAAAAGGAATATAAAGGTGACTATATCGATGTCTCTAAAGCAGAGGTGTCAAACATGCGGCCTGTGGGCCAAAACCGGCCCGCCAAAGGGTCCAATACAGCCCATGGGAGGAATTAGCAAAAATTACACTGAAAATATTAAGTCAAAGGTGTTCAGGGGCCACATACAACTCAGTACGATAAAATATTTGCATAATAACGTATAAATAATGGCTCCAAATTTTATCCTTGGATAAAATATTTACATTTACAAACTATGCTGTCTCAATAACCTGAAGAAATAGGACAACAATTAAAGGTCTTAAGAAAAAGAATATGACTTAATTTGACTGAAACGCTGGATTTTGGCGTCATTTTAACACAAACTCTATAAAAGATGGATGTTGTGAAACCGTTTGTCTCCACTGAGTCGGACTGAGGACACATTAAAAGGCTTCTGAGGAAACATCTGTGGCTGTAATCCTGGTTTAATTAATAAAGAAAGTGTAGAAAGCCCTCGATTTCATTAACGGCATACATGAGATGACATGAAATATGTGTGTTTAAGAAGAAATCCTTTTGTATCGTCTGGTTCAACACCAGCAAAACCAAAGATAATATGGATTAAACTGAATCCAGAGCACATGTTATTTCATACTGGTGATAGTATTTACATACACACTGTGTGGACAAACGTCTGTGGACACGTTGAATCCAGGTGTTTTTTTTCTAACGGGTCTGGGATAAAAATAATAATGATTAATGTCAGAAAATAGTTTTATATTGGGATAAATATCATTTCATTGGTTAGTTTGGTTTAAATTGTTATATTTAGAGATGGTTTGGACTTAATTTCTCTCAACATTTATTTTATTTTTTTATGCATGACAGTGATGTTTAATGTCCTACCTTTTAATTTGTCACATATGTAATATAACTAATAAAATACATTGATATTTATAAACTATATGGACATGAATATTGGGACACGTCATGTCTACGGCTGTAAAATATCCTGTTCATGAGGATCTGAGATTAAAACATCAGTATTTCCTTAAAGCTTAATGGTAGATTTTTCTTACTCAGTGAGATGTGAAGAAAGTAGACGGTTAGTTATGGTAAAAAATTACTATTTACAGTCAGAGCAGGAAAAATGTTTTTAGAAATTTACAGGTAGAACATTTAAAATCATAGTAATGGATAAAAAAACAAAGTAAACTAGTGGTTCCAGGCACAACAAGCCCCGCCCTTCGCACATATTGTAGCTTATTTTGGCATCGATCCAGCCGATGTCATCGTGTCTATGCGTGTGATGATGTCAGCAGATCAACTGCCTCTATGTATTTGTCAAATCTGAAGTAAATTGAAACAAAATGGATGTTTTTATAGACATGTGAAATTTCGCCCATTATAAGTAAATGGGAGAAAAAAAAGATTTAAAAAATTTAAACTTTTACCTATTTTTCCCCAAATGTAATCATATCTATTCTGTGTGTCTGGTAATCTATAAACCAAATTTGGTCTGAATTCAACCAATAGTTTTTGCTGCTGAAGTGTAAACAAACAAACAAACCGAACCCAAAACAGAACCCCTACCCTTCCTTTCGGTGGGCGGGGTTATAATGTAAAAACCACCTCTGAGTCATTTTGGAATCAAAGATAACAATTGAACCCAAACTAACCAATACAATAGATATTTATCCAATATAAAACTCTATTCTGACATTAGTCGTTATTGTTTTTATCCCAGACCCTTTTAGAAATTAAACAGCTGAATTCATCGTGTCCACATACTTTTGTCCATTTGTGTATTTATGCACAGAACAGAACAAAAGTAAAAGTTAATGACAAATAGAACACGACCGGGGTCAAACTCAGTCCAACTTCATCAACTGAGTCCATCAGGTGAAAATAACAACAACAACAACAACAACAACAGCAGCAGCAGCAGCAGCTCCTGCTACTCGTCCATCTGGGGTTCGTTTAGGGGGTTAAAAACGGGAAAGTTTGAGTGTGTGCGATAACTTCATGACTATGATTATGAGTGAGAGGCCGGGCGGCGGAGGACAGGCTCAGAATATCGATAGGAATATTACAGCTGATCAACGAGGGTCCACCAGGCGCCCGGGGTTAATTACTGAAAGGGATGCTGGGAAACGAAGTCGACCACAGAGGTTTCAGCTCCTCTGGAGACAAATCTGCCACGGCATGTCTTCAGGAAAAACAAAGCGCCCTGTGCAGCGAGGAAACAGACGGAGACTAAACGGTATCAACGGCACCGTTCGCAGCTTGGTTTTAAGTCACTGTCGGTGCCAGGCGGGTGGAGTTTAACGCAGGACAACAACAACAACAACACTAAAAAACACCAGGTGATTCACTCGACAAGACACCGGTTTATGTTCAGTTCATGATAGATTTTACAGCTAAAGACACTTTTTCATTAGTTTTCTCTGTTTCTAATAGAATAACCTTCAACTTTAATGAACGTCTACATGATCACTGAACTGAATATTGGAAAATACATTTTACACTTAAAAAAAACGCAAAATGCAGAGGATGATATTTTAATAAATGGAGATAAATCACTTTATTTTTGTAATTGCCACAAAAGTAGTTCTGAGTTTTTATGGGTTAAACTACAATCCACCAAGGTCTGATGCTTCTTCAAATCAACAGCCACACACAAAAAGGTAAACTTCTTTTTTTTTTTTTTTTGGGGAATTTTAATTGAAAGTAAATGTGTGTTTTGTTCAGTTTTGAAAAGCTCATGTTCATCCAGATCTGACAATAAGAAGCAAACAAAGACAGGGTTCATAAAAGTAACGACTTTACTTTGAAAGATGAAAAATAAAGTCAGAGTTTAATTATTGGTTTTATTATACTTTATAGCATTTATGGTCCATCTTTAACCCTTTGATGGCTGAGTGTCTGGACCCTCCACTCCTCCATAAATGGGTCCAAATGACCTGATGCGTTCACATTTGTTTTTATGACACTTTTGTCGTTTTGTCATGTTAAAAATAATCATTTGTATTATGTTTTGGTCCACAAAAGAATGATTTCATGTTTGATATGTTTTTTATTTTACACTTGTTAACATTTTTAACAATTTTAGAATATTTTTTTTTAGATTTTAAAAATGTAAAAGGAAAAGTATGTATGCTAAATATTATATAACAGCAGTAGAACAATGTCATCATCCATTCAGTGAGCGAGTCCTTTGGTTTTAGTGTAAATGAATCAAAGGTTCAGATGAAATTCCGCTGTAAATGAATGCAGGTCATTTTGACCCACTTATTCTTCCATAGATGCAATAATGTGTTAACTCGTGTGTGTGTGTGTGTGTGTGTGTGTGTCTGGACCCTCCACTCTTTAATAAATGGATCAAAATGACCTGCATTAAAATCAATGTTGTTGTCATTTCATGTTAAAAATAATCATTTGTATTATATAGTTTTTAAAATCATAGACAGTATGCATCAATACAGCAGAAAAATAAAGAGATAAAATTAAAACAAGTTTGTTAAAATGGCTAAAGTGACAAAAAATAGCAATAATAATAATATATGAATATGAAATAATAACTTTTCATTACAAAGATATTACAATAAAACAACCTGACCGGGTCTGTTTGACCCACTTATGCATTAAAGGGTTAAACATGCAGTTTATGTGTCACATTTTAACATTCTTAAGTCATATTATCTTATTAGGTTATTTGTTTTGCCTTTATTTTGTTGCTTTCGTTGCATCTTCTATGGCATTTTTTCGTCATTACATCCTCTGCTGGATCTTCATCTTGTTTTTTTTTTATTATATTCATTTTGTTCCATTTCTTCTTGTACATTCTTTACTTTTAGACAGATTCATGAATTTCAGAGTGTGAAAGTAACACATCTAGGTCAGTTTCTCACATCGTCTGTCATTTTTTTAGGCGAAGTGACTTGACTACCTTTGTTTTCGAGCTGGTTTTGACCAAATCCACATCTGCCATTAGTTCTGTTTCCTGTTTCTCTAATTGTAGTTTAAGCGTTTGTCCTGAATGAGCTCATTGTCCAACGGCTTCAAGATGGAAGAATCTAAAAAATTAAGTATCTGAAAACCACTTACCCGTCTTTACGAGAGTGTTTTCAGAGGATATAAACGGTCCCAATGGGATGGATCCACGTCGTAGCTGGTGCTTTTATGGAGGGTTTTGTGCTTTAATGGAGGGAGTTTGGTGTCGGTGTCTTTCTCCACCGGGTGAAGTGGGTTTGTGATGACTCGACAAGATGGAACCATAAACCCAACGTTCAGACCCTGGAAGATGACGAAGGAGTGAGTTTGACTTGACTGTAAAAAGATGACGGCAAAGACAATAACGACAGAAAGAGCATTAAAAAGTTCATTTAATGGATTTAATTCAGCCCAGTCAGATGTAAATACTGGTCAGTTTGTCATTTTAAACGAGTTCTATGTCGAATCGATGTTCCAACTCTGACCGGCAGGGGTCAGTCTGGTACCAGAACCAGCAGCGAATCAACCCAATGGACCCACAGACTGGATCAGGTACTCAATGAAGGCTAAAGATCATTAGTCGCTTTTCTATTGAACCTCAAATTACGTGAATATATTTTGCGCTTAAAAATTTCCCTCATGGAAAAACAACAATTTCGCCAAAACTCTCAATTTTCCATTGAAAGTTTTTACGCTGCAAGAGGTGGTTTTTCAGGCGTAGCGCAATCGGTATATCACATAAAACTGCAACGGAAAGGCCTTTTTCCGCAACTAGAGTCACGTGAATTAAAAAAAAAAAAACAAACGGATGTTGCCAGACGTTACAAGAAGACGTGTGGGTATGTGTGGACACAGCAGGAAACTACATCATTTTTTAATTTAGTAGCAGATAGAGGGGGAATATAGAAGAAGAATAATGAATATATCTGTAAATTAACACTATATTTATGTTCGTCTCCATGTTTATGGAATGACTTCTTGTGTCATTTCATGATAATAAATAAACAAATCATTGCATTTGTGATTTAATGGATAAACCGACATTACACACTTCTGTTTTTTGGACATTTAGTAAATATCGGTAAAGTTTTGCGCATATGTCCGATGGAAAAGCGACTGTTTCCACATCTGTGTTATGGAATCAAGTTCTCTTCAAAAACTCAAACTCATAGATGCTTATTTTGACGTAAAATAAGTGTCTTATAATCTTCACATACTGCCTCAGCTGATAGTTTACATTATTGTTCTGTTAGCTTAGCACCATTAGCTTAGCTCTTTTATTAGACAGAAAACAGCCACAGTAAAACCTTAAATCACCTCTTTTTTTCTGTTCAGTTTAGTCTGAACCGTAGTTCAACAAATGGCAACTTGGCAAAGACAATAACATCCCATAATAACTTTATACCTTCATAAGCCTCTGAATCAAACTCACCCGTGTAGAAGAAACGTTGACATTTCAGCATCAAACTCCATCCTTTACATTTACAGCTGAAAACAACAGCTTCTATTTTTATCGCTTCTTTTCTTTGACTCTAGAGGTTGTTTCTTAATGGTTCTCATCCCATTTGGTCATTTTCTGATGCTCGTGGTGTTAGTTCTCCTCCGAGTAACTCACTCCTCCCTCTAGTGGTCACATGAATGCACCGACCCGACGCTGGAAATAAACTCACTTCATATCTGTTCCATCCAGAACTTCACAGATGTTTATTATAAACACTTAAATGGTAATTTTATGTCCTTTTTTTAATATTTCAAAGTATAAACGCTAAATGTAGCTACTTCAATGTGAATTTGATCGATTTTAATACTTAGATATTTAGATTTTGTATCTACTAAAACTCTCAGTAAATTTAATTTGATTTACTTTAATATTTTGGGTATTTTATTTATTTATCTTTGGTATTTCCAAGAAATTTAGTGTTCAATATTAGTAATATTTCCATTGTACTCAGTAATATCTCACTGTTCTTTAGATTTACACAAATGATGTAACTGAAAACAATGCATCAAAACCAAACACTGGACATTATTTTACATAAGCAACACATTTTAATTATCAAAATATCATTAAACTATATGTACTTCTTTTTTTAAGTACGGTGTATATCTGTGAAATTAGTGATTTTAAGAATTACATTTCCTTGGGCATCTATTCTTAAAAGTATCATCAATATATACAAATAGATTTTTTTTTTTTTTTTTGGACTGAAATTGGCTAAAATGTGATCAATACATGATTTAAAGTGAGATCAATAAATGCTAAAACTACCTCTGACCCTGTTTTATTGAGTTAATGCTGCTTTTATTTAGATTTATGAACTTTGTGGATCCTATAGATGTGCTTTTCTTTCTTATTTTCCCTCCTCATGTGATTTAAAGTAAAAACAAATCAATAAATTCGCCTTCGCTCGTCATGTTGGTGATAAACCTGAACCCCCCCGAGGGATGAACCGCAGTGGAAAACTAACTCACCTTTGTTTATTGTCTCTGGGTGTTATTTTCCGTTACCGTTCGGGGTAAAACTGTTGTCTTTATTACCTCAGATTCCATATCAGAAATGAAACCCGTAGATATAAAACCAGACGATGATGGCAACTCCTCCGTCTGTTTTCCACCGTCCTTAAACGTCCCACAAACACAGAAGAACCTGAGGCTGATGTTAACAACTGCTTTTACAGCCTTTACACGTGTAGTTTCTGATAAACAGGACGAACGGCAGAAGTTACAGAATTCAGTGAAAAGACGACACGACTGAAAGACGACGGAGAATTTAAGATTTAACCCAGGGGTGTCAAACATGTGGCCCGGGGGCCAAAACCGGCCCGCCAAAGAGTCCAATCCGGCCCCTGGGATGAATTAGTGAAAAACAAAAATTACAATGAAGATGTTTTACAGTCAGTCATGTTAAAATAATTTTAGGTCGATTCAGTCTAAAGTGGGTCGGAGCAGGAAAAGACTATCAGAATAAACTGTAAATAATGAAAACCACAAATGTTTCTCTTTGTTTTAGTGTTAAAAAAAAAAAAACTAAAATTACACAAAATGTTTACATTTACAGACTGGCCTTTTACAAAAAATGTGAATAATCCGAACAAATATCAACAACCTGAAATGTTTTAAGAGAATTAAGTGTAATTGTACTCTAATATTCTGCCTGTTATTACATGTTTTGTGTATTTGTAGATCCATTGTGATCTGTGTGTTGCGATGAACATGTGAAAGTGAGAAGCTGAGGCCAAATAATGGCAGAAATTGTTAAAATTGCACTTTTTTTCTTAATACGTTTAATTTTGTTCATGGTTGTTCATGTTTTTCACTTTTTTTTTTTAAGGATAGTTTGTAGATGTAAACATTGTGATATTATAATTTTACTTTTTTCACTCTAAAACGAAGAAGTTAGACATACACATTTTGGAATTGATATTATTATGTTATTATTTTAATGATCCAGGTCCTGTTGGGCTGTATGTGACCCCTGAACTAACATGAGTTTGACAGCCCTGATTTAACCAAAGGCTGTCAAACCGGAACCAATCAGATTCCACGTTCAGACCGACAGGATCATAAACGGGCCAAACCGTTCAAATAATAGCATAAATAATGACAACTCCAGGTTTTTCTCTGTTTCAGTGCGACAAAAAACATTAAAGAGTAAGACTGTGCATGTATAAGGGTGTATTAGCTTGTGTGTGTGCGTGTGCGTGTGCGTGTG
>JAPQRP010000030.1:10087511-10099811 GCA_037367295.1 Apogon hyalosoma | reverse complement strand
GGCTCCAGCGACCCCCGTGACCCTAGTGAGGATAAAGCGGGTTCAGAAAATGGATGGATTGATATATATATATATATATATATATATATATATATCAGTGTATGTATCACTGGATGTTCTTTTGGTGGAAAACAAACAATATGTTCTCTGTGAGCCACTTGTTAATGCTCACAATTATCATTCTTGAAATTTGGAAAATTCATTAATAAACACCCATTAATTGTTTTATTACCACTGCTACATGCATCATGTTACAGATTACATAATCTAATGTCACCCTTGCGGAATATTTACACATATCTGTGTGGAGATAATGAGAAGAAATCAACAAAAGAAAAAAACAACAGCAACAAAAAACAAAAGTCTAAACATTGCAGGAAAGTCTCTATGGAGCAGAGAGACAATGTTTTGTCTACACAGTAAAGACATTTCTCTCTTTATTGGCCCTTTCTGATTCCCGTCACCACTGTAATTTTTCCCTGAATCTCAGCGGGCCATTACTGAGCACACAGATGAAAATTGACAATAGAAAGACAATACAGGAAGGATCAGTTGCACTGTTCTCTGTGTTATTGGTGTTTTTGAAAGTGTTATTTCAATTAAAAAGCGGATAAACTGCTGATTAATTCAGCACACTACCCAATTACAGATCAAACGGGCCTCCTGGGGGCTGCAAAGCCCCAAAGATGGCAGATGCCGTGCACACATTCAGGCATATTTCATACGGCTATGAAATATTGAGCTGGTGTGTGGCGTTGTGGTACCGCTGGGTGTCTGTGTTGTTGGGGCTGTATGTAAATCCGGCTGTGACACCCCTGTCTGCAGCAGGAGACTGATATCTGGGACATGTTTGGAGATACTACGGGGGAAAATGATGCAATCTGAAGCTAAGACACTCTAGACAAGTTGTGTCTAATATTGTTCTCACTACAGAAGAGCAATGCTTGTGCAACTTTGGAGGAAAATTAATGCAAATGCAAGCATTGTGACGAGTTGTGTTTCAATGTAACATAAAGTTGAAGTAATTGAAAACAGAGACTGCAGATGTGTGATTTGCTGTTGGTCTCCATTTTTTTTGATCTGTTACATCAATCGAATAACTAAATTTTTCTGCTAAAATGGCTCAATGATAACACATATGGATTTAGTTGTTTTACATTTGATATAAGATCACTGAAGTGTTTATCAGTGAAATGATTAACTGAGTTTAAAATTGGTACTATGTAGTATTGATATTACAAACTGTCACCAGCAGGGGGAAGTCTCATACCAGAACACACTCAGAACCACCAACCAATCAACCTATGTTTCTACAGACTGTATCACTCACTGAATAAAGTATAAAGCTTACTGTTTACACACATCTGTATTATGGCATCACCAAGTTTTCTTCAAAGAAAAACTCTACAGATGCTTTATTTAACAGCTGGTCAAAAAAACATTGTGTCTTATAATCTTCACATGTTGTGTCAGCTGATAGTTTACATTATAGCTGCTAGCTTAGTTCTGTTTATAGACTGAAAACAGTCACAGTGACCTGTTTTTGTACGGTTTGTATTGTCAGTAGCTGCACTAAAGATTCATTTGGAATCATCCAGACAAGGTTAGAAGTGTCAGAGTTTAGTCTGAACTGTAGATCAACAAATGCCAACGTACTCATGCAGAAGAAAAGTTGCCATTTCAGCATAAAACTCTATTTTCATTTAGAGCTGTGTCCAGTTGTGAAAACAATAACAGTGCTTCCAGCTTTTACTGCTTTGTCACTCTCTTTGACTCTAAAAGTTGTTTCTTAGTGGTTCTCATCCCATCAGGTCACTTTCTGACGCTTTGGTCAAAGTCCCAGTTTTGACCAAAAGTTAGTTTTCCTTCCTATGGAAGACCATCAGAGTAACTGACTACTCCCTCTAGTGGTCACATAAATCCTCCAGCCTGCTGGTATAAATGTATCCACTCCATATTAAATTTACACCCACGGTTACTGGCACCATCACTTGTTAATTTAAGAGAAAAGAGCATTCCAATCTCCTTTTTCATTTGTACCTACAATCCAGTATCCACAAAAAAATGCAACTTGCAATTCACATTCATTCATTCATTCATCTTGTCAGCCCGCTTTATCCTCACTAGGGTTGCAGGGGGGTGTTGGAGCCTATCCCAGCTATCTATGAGCAAAGGTGGGGTACACCCTGGACGAGTCGCCAATTCATCACAGAACATATAGAGACGAACAACCAATTATGCTCACATTCAGGTTGATCAATTAACCTATCAGTGCATGTCTTTGGATAGCTGGAGGAAGCCGGAGTGTCCGGAGAGAATCCACACAGACATGGGGAGAACAGGCAAACTCCACACAGAAAGATCCCTGGTTGGAATTGAACCCAGGACCTTCTTGCTGTGAGGCGACAGTGCTGCACCACCGTGTCGCCCCCTACAACCCACACGAATACTGAATATCTCTATGTTTCTGAATAATATATGTATTTCATGTCATCATTTCTGGATAAGCATTGTTGTAAATGTTTTAAACAACCTAGGTGAAAGAATCTTTTTGCCTTTCCTCAATATGCTGGATGTGGTTTTTAGTGGACGGTGAAAGTACAAAATCCAGGATTTTGCCATCAGAGACCAGAGTATAGATCCTGATCCTCTAGTTTAGTGTTAGGGATTAATAGCTCTTTGGTGAGGATTAGGCAAAGATCATTCTTGGGTTCATATATTCATACATACTATATATAGTGCAAGTCAGTTATCAACACATCATTAAGTTAAGTTATCATTAAGGAAGCAGAAGTAATGTGTTATGTTATATAATGTGAGATGGGGGTGGGATTTAATAATTTTTCTTCTTCCCACTCCTTTTTGAGCAGTACATATTGAATTTATTTTGTTATTAGTAGTGTACATGGCAATTGCCATAACATCTTGATTATCTTTATTTATTAACGTATTTGCTTTGCCATTAGTTCCTTCCTACACAAACAATGCTTAATTTTTACTCTGCTCAAAACAAATAAATGAAAAAAAAAAAAATCTTTGTAGACTTCATATGACACCCTTTGACACTAGCACAGATATTTTTCTCAACAGGTATTTTCTGCCTCCATTTTGTTTTTTAAAATCGAAGTTCTACAAAATGTCTCTGTCCGCACGATAACGCAAAAATGACAACAAACTGGTACAAATTCTTCGACAAACTGTTGTTTCTATTGAAATTAAAACTGCAGACACTATGGATAATACTTGGACGAAGCAGATGTAGAAACAATTATGTTATGCAGAAACAACAAGTCAAGTTATAAAAATCAAGTTATATATAAAATAAAGTGTTGGTCGTGGTAGTGGAATTGTATTCTTTTATGATGTGATGTGGCATCCGAGGTTTCTGTGCTGACCTTGATCTATTGCAGATCATACACTGATGTATGCACCTGGATTTGATGTTTCAGGTGCAGCTTCATTAGACAAAGAGATAATAGACATGAGCATTATGGGGTGTGACACCATTGTTGTCCAATCCCTCCATTTTCAGTATCACATGGATATAAATCTTCACTTTAGAAAGCATTTCAAAGATCTCGTGTTTTGCGACAAATCGTAGCAAAAAAATGACCTCTCTGTAAGTGCTGTCAATGAATACGTGTGACCAAAAATGTGACTAAACCAAATGAGAGATGAGACTGAAAAGTGCACGGGGAATAACATTAATATACGAATATCTACATGTTGACGTTCTATGCATCTGTGGTTTATGGTATTTTATTCCAGTGATTGGGTTTTGATTATAATAATCTGACGACGTATTTAAATGTCGCTTCTCTCCTCTCCTACTTTGGTACTTCTAAGTTTTCAGATGCTTTGTACACACTTGCCTGATTTTTCTTTTTTCCTAAGTTGAGCATTAGTAGGGGCTTTAACTGTCAACCTATCCTTATGATAGCTTCTTACACTGCAAGTTTCATGGTGTGCATTGCCAGCCTTCCCTCCCTTAGTGTGTCCATAACTCATTTGAGTGTAAGAGCAAACAAACTGCTGTAACAGCTCTCTGGACAGAAGTTTGCCTGGTCCAGTTATATGATGCTGCTCTTCTCTCACTGTGCCGCCTCCCAAACGAGCCTGCGGCACTTTGTAACCACCACTTTATGTCCCAAAAGACGCTGGACCAATAGTTGCTGAAATCCGATGTGACCATAACACATAAATCATCTTTTAAGCACTGAGTAGAGCAGGTGCGGGCATAAACAGTGTCGACGCTGCTTTCTCAATGATGTAAATAATTTATCAAACCTACACACACACACACACACACACACACTCACAGAGCACTGTTTATTCCATTCCAGTCAGTGTGTAATCCTCAGACGCCATTTTAGTGGAGGGCCTGTCAAGACGTGCGCACACACACACACACACACACACACACACACACACACACGCGCGCACACACGCATACATGCACACACACAAGCGGTCAGTGTTTTAGAGGCGGCCCTGTCTGTCGCCGTAATGAATCCCACTGTGATCACTCTGGCAGTTGTGGTCATCACTCTCTGACCAGCACACGCACACACACACACTCACACACACATAGATGCGTGCACGTGCATTCTCCCCCTACAACACACACTCATACAGAGGTCCTGCTGACTGTCTGCTCATTCATCATGCGACCCCTCATGGAGTTGCTTGTGGGAGTCTGGGGATGCGATGGAGATGGAAGGACTGAGGAGGAGGTGTGTTGGTGGTGGAGGTGTGTGTTGGTGGGAGGGGGTTGGTGAGGGTTTGGGGGGGGGCAGTCTGAGAGCCTGGGTGAGAGAGAAAAGAGAAAGAGGGATGTGAGCAGATAGACATAGAGGGATGTGTGTGTACAGGCGAGGGATACTGTCTTATAGAAGGGGAAGAAACCTCATAGCGCTGTGCCTGGGGAATGACTTAGAGGCAGAACAGCAGTGGAGGTGGAGGGGCTGGGGGACAGCACCCATGGGACCACAAACACTCACCTTTCTCCCTTCCACTGCTCAGCAAAAGAGGCTAACCTGGCCATGGCCACATAGGCTGCAAACGGGCTCAATTTCCACCAAGTACAGTCCTGCAAAGTATTTTCCTTTCCTTTTCTTATCTTCTCACTGTTATGTTGACGAGTGTTTCCTCTGCCTCTGCCTGCCAGAGCTAGACATTTGCTTCCCCAGGAGCGTTAAGTGCATATCTAAATAGTTGATGAGCACTAAGCTGTTGGGGGAAAGTGTCGCCGGCGGCGCCTCATTGAACACCGCCTCTGAGACGCCCAGTGGGACTGCTTTAAACAACCTGGCATCCCGCTGCTCGGCAACCTGGGAACTGAGACGGTTCCGAGCCCAGCAGGTTCTTCACCTCCCCAATCTTTTAAGATAATTATCAGAAGAGACAACTGTGTTTTATTCCATTCAAACAATGGAGGTACAGCGCAGATGAATGGGATGCATACAGGGAAACTCAGTGATGAGCTTTAAAGAAAAAACCCTCGTCTGATTCCTTTACGCTGCTTTGTATGTTACCTTTATTGTGATGTTTTAATGTACTTATGGTGAACATTTCTTTTCTTTTTCGCTTGCCTCGGCTGCTTGAGCTAATCAGTTTCAAGTTCCCAGGATTGTTGACAGCCATCAGAAGATCTTTTGTTGTCAAGCTCATTTTTTGGATGTTCTTTACCAAAAAATCTATTAGTGTGTTCATGTTGATTCAGGAACTACACCTGGGAATATATATTATCTTTGTTATTGGAAAAAAGTTCCATTTACTTTGCAGGTCTTTTTGACAAGCAGTCTCTGCAAATGTGCAAACATAGCTCATCTACAAGATACAGAAATGCAAAACATTGCAGTATCTTTCTTTAGTTGTATCTGTTTAAACTTAACAAAAAGCAGTTAGACACAAACTAGTGGCAGTTTAGAAACCTCAGCCATATGGGCTTCAGAAGGAAGCAGACATTTTTTAAGGTTTTTCAAATTTGATTACATTTTAACCTGTAAGTGACCAAAATGACTGCCTAATTAGAGTGTTTTATATAAGTTGTGAAGTACAGTAAATAGGCTACAATTAGTTTTTATTCAAGCAATCGCCATCAATTAACTTGCAGAATCATTTGTTAAACATATGCAAAATGCCCTTTATGGTACTCTATGTGTGAAATTTAACTGGATTACCTAAACATAATCTGTCAAATATGTTCTTGATTAAACCACCTGGTCCATAAAAGACACAAAAAATGCTCAAAATGCCAGTGTTACTCTTCTAAAGCAGGGCTGTCAAACTCATTTTAGTTCAGGTTCCACATACAGTCTAATATGATCTCAAGTGGACCAAACCAATAAAATAATAACAGTAAAAAAAATAAAAATAAATTTACGTAATGAAAATGTTTGCTTCTGCAAACTATCCATTAAAAGATGTGAATAACCATGAACAACCTAAAATTTGTTGAGAAAAATAAATGCAGTTTTAACAATATTATGTCTCAGTTTATCATATACACGTGCATTAACTTTCAGATCACAGTGGATCTACAAAAGCACAAAACATTTAGTAACAGGCAGGTCATTGTTGCACTTCTCTTAATACATTTCATGTTGTTCATATTTGTTATTCACATTTTTTGTGAAAGGATAGTAGGATGGGATTGTAAATATGAACATGTTCATGTCATTTTACATTTTCACACTAAAACAAAAAGAAAAATTTGGAGTTGTCATTATTCATAGGTTATTATGTTATCATTTTACTGGTCCGACCGACTTGAGATCATATTGGTCTGAATGTGTTGATTTGTTGACATTTTCAGTGTAAATTTATCATTTCATAAATTCATCCTTCGAGCCGGATCGGACCCTTTGGTGGGCCGGTTTTGGCCATGACACCCCTGTTCTAGAGCCTAAGCTTTTTTGCTTGACTAACTGCGCAAACCCAAATAAATTATCTTTCCTACTTTTCACAAAAAGAAATGAACATCGATTTGTTGATTTTTAAAGGATGAACATGATTCATGTTGAGTTGCAGTTTTGTTAAGCCACAGGTGTCAAAACTTTTAACACCACTGAGGAAATGTCCAAACTGCTGCTCCGACAGTGGGAGAAAAGATCATAATGGACATAATGAATGATGAATTTAACAATGTCTGTAAAATGAACATGAGCATCTGCAGTCTATAAATGTTTCACATCAAACAGAAAACATGAGAATCGTCCTTTAACTGGCCTCCTTTTCAACTTTTGCTGCATCTGTTTGTCATCAAGCAGCTTTCCTAGTAAAGTGTTGATGGTTATATGAAGCATCCTCTGTCACTATGCTTTAGCGATGCTCCACGTCTATACTTTCCAGCTGCTGCTGCTGCTGCTACTGTGTGTGTGTCCCTGACTGCATGTGTGTCCGAGTGTGCGCTTGATTCTCCTCCAGAGAGCTGGGAGTTGATGCCCACACTGTGGCAGTGCAGAGATCGAGGAGCTGGCTTGTCCAGAATTGATGTCTCTTGAAGGCGTTTGGTTGTTGCTCACCCCTGCACCCTAGGGACCATTAAGCTGAAAATAATTGGCTCTGAATCTCCTCCCTTCATCGATCCTTTAGAGTCGGTGAACTCTTCGAGACACAAGCGCCAGCGTATTCAGAAACAGAGAAAGAATTGTACACACTTTCACACTTTCACACACACACACACACACACACACACACACACACACACACACACATAAACAGAAAGCAAGCGAGGGAAGAGTAGAAGAGAAAAGGGAAACAGGAAAGAAAGGCTCACACGAGGGTTTAAACACCAGCAGTCAGCAGCTCAATATAAGGAAGCACATGGCCTTAGAATAGCAGTCACTGGTTCTCAGCGGAGCTTAAATCAAGTGAATTTCTTCATCTCTGAAGTACTTTTTTTTCTTTCTTTTTGGGAACAGAGTGGCCCTAACACTTCTGGACCCCCATTTATCTCCAGTGATAGTCACACTGGCCCCACATCTTCTCTATCACCAGGGGAGCAGAGACTGGCCAGCGACCAACAGAGGGAGCCCATGCTATTCCACAGACCTCACGCCATCATGAGTAGAACCACATTCCCATCTGAACAACTTATTAAATACTGCACAGACCCTCAGAAGACTGGTATTATCTTAAGTATTAAATGTTAGTAATATCGTCTACTGTTTATTCTAGGTTATTTACTTTCAATTTCCACATTTTTACAAGAATATTAATGCCTGTGATGCCACTTAAAGCTGCATTAATTTAGTTTTGGTGAATTCAGAGCAATCAGTGAACAATATTAAGCATATTATTACAAAGTTCCTATGACTAATGCATCAGGAATCTATTATCAGCAAACACAGAGCCACATGAAACACTCAGTTAGATGTTTAAAGGTTCACTTCTAAGTCAAACCCCAAATGTTACTCAAACATTTCATTGTCTTTTATCATTTCCATCTACTCTTTAACTAGTAAGCACTTCATCTTGGTCACTAGTTAGTCGTAAACTTTGTCTATCTGTCTCTTGATGCTGAGTGTCCAGGGCCTTAATAAAAGTTTATGCTGCCTCACAAAACTGACAGAAAATCAAAACAAACTTAAAAGTTGCTTGTTGAGTATATTTCTGGCTTCTTTTATGCGATAACCTGATCTACTGTTGAAAAAATTACATCTTTACTCATAATACAAGACCATTTTCATGCCTGTCATATTAATATTGTATAATATGAATATTTGTGATCATAATTTCTTTGTGGGGCAATAACCAGCATCTAATTTTGTTCCTTCTTCATGTGTTGTTACCTCTCTAACATTCTTGGGATTCTTTGGTTGGACTCAAACAAGGAGCTGGATTAGCAGCCATACTGCACATTCATCTTCGGTTACCTCCTTCAATCTTCATATAGTCAAGTCCGGATTTAATTAAATCTATATCCATCTGTCTTCATCATTTGTGTGGTTGCTGAAGGAATCCACAGCACCGGCGCTCCCATCATCAATACAGGCGCATGAAGGCCGCTCTCGGTGAAGAATTGATGGCCACTGAGGACACAACAGGGGGTGTTCATCTTCAGTATCACTCACTCCCTCTCTGGCCTTTACAAAGCAGAGTAGTTCATCACCATGAATATGGAATATATTTACATACCCTGTCCATACATAACGTGACACCAAGGTAATTAGATCTCTTCATATTCATACTTCAGAGATGACATGAATAATAATTCCATGTCCCACCATTGGAAATAGGTCAGGGATAATTGAATTTGTTTATCGTATTTTCTCCCATTAAGAGTAATCAGATAAGTAGTGGGGAACAGCCCCGTGACAGAGTCGTCCACCAATGATGAACCATCACATTAATTGAAGTTAATGGGCAGAGCAGAGAGCGACGGGGTGAGCCAGAGCGTTGTATGGATGAGTGCATCGGCTGAGTGGCAAAGGGAAGGCCGAGTTCGTCGTCCTTGTTCTTCCAGGCCAGGATGGGAGGGCTGCAAATGCACAGGAGCAAGCTGGGTAATCAAATACAAAAATGGCCTGGCATAAAATATTTACTGGGTTTAACTCTTTACAAGCTCGCTTTCAAGTACTGAGGCCGTCTGAAGCACTTTGGGAATAGAGCGCATTCAGGCTGAGCTCTAATGATGAGCGTGTAACTCTCCAAAACTCCAATGTGTGGACAAAGAAGACAAAGCACTAACGTCATTACTGTGATCTGAAAAATGGGGCTGTGTTATGAGAGAACTGCCACAGAAAGTTTCATTACACCACAGAGTCTTCTAAAGATATGACGACAATGACTCACATGCTTTACTCAGTGGCTGGTGTTTTTACCAGGCTAAAGATGTGTCATTAGTCATTTTTACATTAGAATGTAATACAACAATTGTCAAATCATCGTTTTCTTTATAAGTTCAAGGTGACATTTTGTGACATGAAGCAAACAATAACCATGTCACTTTTCCTTTGGTGGCTTCCACAAAACAAGGCAAGAGTCTTTTTAGAGTTAGCATCAGCTTTGTCTATTTTGGAATTTTTAGTGAGGGATAATAACTCTGCTCCAAATTCAAAGAAGTAGGTGATGATAATGTTAGATGTTGCCTGCCATAATATGGAAAAAGGAGAAGAAAAGGAAATCTGTTCTCCACTACTGAAGAAACACTCACTCGAGGTAAGATGGTTGTGAAGGCACAATGTAAGGTAACAGTTTGTGTGGCTATATACTAAATAAAATATAATTCTAATGATTATATTTTTTGCAGTTACGTAGATCTCCTTAATGTTCCTTACTGGAACGTCAAGAATAAAGGCTTGTGCTGCTAAATAAAAACAGACAGTTGATTGTGGTTGTACAGGTTCAGTGTGGTTACCAAGTAATGTACCCCTCATATAACCTCTAAATGTGTAGTTTCACTTTCAGCTCATTGCACCATGCAGGTACATCCCTGGTTTTAAACCCTGCTCCAAATGAATTGATTTAGCAGCCATAACATCCCAAGCAATTCTGAGGCAAACTCTAAGAAACATTACAAAAATATGTTTATTCCATAAATAGGTTTGAAGTGAATAAACAAGGCTGTGTAATGCCGTCAGTGGATGGTGCCGGTGGTGATGTCAGAATTCTGTTACTGTGCAATGGTATAATTTGGTTTTCTTAACTGTCCATCCTACATATTGTTACTTTCAGCAATGTTTAAGTGCTTCATAAGAATATCTGAGATAGTATCTGAGGTAAAAACCTTATGCAAGTGTCTTTGTCATATTTACAAAGCATCGGTTGCTTCAAATGCAAATGAGATTCCTTTTTCCTCTCCATTCCATGGACACAATCATGGTTCCATAGAACTGTAGCAAAGCCACCTTATTTGTGATTAAATTCCCTCTACTGTTATTTAGTATCCAAACATTTGGCAGAATGAATGGGGACATATTTAAAAAATCTCAGATAGAATAAGGTTGTTGGCCTTTGTGCCATTACAAAGCCTTGAAGGCACACTAGCATATCACTGCCCTCTACTGGCCTGTATGCTACACACGCTGTAGACTGGACTTCCAGGTCATTTCTAAACACTGAAATTATACTGATCATTCATCAAACATTTGTTATATTTATATGAATGATTAGATTATGAAATCATTCTGTTTTACAAAAGTAAAAGGAACACTTGATTGCTCGTTCTTAACTTCTTGCTATAGTTGTGGACGATATTAAGCTACAGTTTTCTAACACACCTACACAATTGCTGCCGTTTTTTTCCCCACAACACTGATTCCCTATAGTAAAACTTTATGTATGGAGGATTATAAAAGAGCCGGCATGAATTATTGCTGTAGACGTTACACTGAATATATCTGGAAATCATGTTACGTGTGGAAGTGTGATTTCAGTTTGTATCAGATGTGAAAAGAGACTGCAGGGCAGCATGACCCAAAGCTTTTTCACACCTGGAATGTGATCCTTGGGGTACTTGTATATGTAGACCTAAATCAAATGCAGGTCTGAAGAGTCATACTTGAATTTGTGTCTTATTTCAGATCAATATTCTTCACAATTCTGCGCAGGTTAGTTGGATTCACTTGGTGAACATTGCTGACTTCATATCCATATAGGTCTCCGAACAGAAGTAGCAACCATTGGTCCACAGACAGCCACAGTTAAAGAGATCTGTCCTCATTCCACTGACAAGCAAAAATGTGTGAATCAGTACAGTATTCCTGAAATAAATGTAGGACAGAATTAGTTTACACCAAAAATCACATCAAATGGAGAAGGGCAAACAGCCTTGCAGGCATCTTCAAATGTAGACAGTGAGGTGTTTACACTGAATTCATATACACCAATGAAGTATTCTCTGTTTTATATTGAGGTTTTCTTACTCTTTGTAGTTGTAAATACATATCTGAGGTGTGTATAGGACAGTGTGTTTAGGACCACTGGTTGGTTTTGACATACTCAACATTAGCTGATTTCTCACCACTGATAGCAGTGTTTTTACCTGAAAGAAGACATTTTTCCCTTGTTTGATAAATGTTCAAATTCATTCAACGTTGAACTACTGAGATTAAAGCCAAGCAGCAAGTAGCATCTGAATATAATGAGAAGGTGTATAGATTCACTATATGGACAAAAGTATTTGGACACGTTCAAGTCAGGTGTGTCTTTTCTGACCGGGGTCTGGGATACAAAACAATAATGACACATGTCATAATATACACACATAGACAAAATAGTTGGTTCCCCTCTGTTAATGAAAGAAAAACCCACAATGGTCACAGAAATAACTTGAATCTGACAAAAGTAATAATA
>JAPQRP010000030.1:10043080-10057362 GCA_037367295.1 Apogon hyalosoma | reverse complement strand
CCATCAAGCGGTGCGGCTTCGTAGCTTACCAAAGTCGTACTAAAACATTTTGATGGATTTTTGAGCGCCGTGTACCATATAAAATCGGTTCAAGGTCAGTAAGCACAGCCAGAATTAATACATAAGGCGCACTGTCGATTTTTGAGAAAATTAAAGGATTTTAAGTGCACCTTATAGTCCAAAAAATACGGTAAATTTTTCTGTGAAAATACAAGTTTTTCCCCCAGGACTCATTCTGGTCTCATTGCTTCTGTGTCAAATGTCTAATAAGTAGTCTGGTTAATTATTTCCACTGTTAATCAAATCTTAGGGCAAATGGGACCTTTGATGCCAGCAATGTCAGGATTTAGAGATTGACAGATTTGTAAAACAAACGGCTTGCTCTGTGGAGTTTTAATGTATTCAATAAAGCACATTTTTTTCCTGACAGACAGCTCAGCTGTAATTGTTAGAAATAGGTTCCACTAACAAAACTGTAAAATGACTTTATTACACAATACTTAATGACATTTGTGGCATTACTGTGAGCCAGATAGCTAGCTAGCACTTAGCATTAGCTCAACTATGACCCTCTGAGTTCCCATAGTTCTGCCCTCTTTGTCCATATATAGTCACTTCTGGCTCCAAAAAGCCAACATGGTGACGCATAAATCTCAAACTACTGACTCCTGCTGTAAACCCAACATAATCCCCCAGTATACTACTCAGAAATAGTACTGTACTTGGTTTATAGTTCTTATTTTGTGTGCTGATTTGTTGTGTATGTACAAATGATCACAGAAAACAACTTTGTCCCATTCTCTTTAGATGAGCAAAGTATAGATTGAGAAATTGAGTCCAAAATGATGCCACTAAAAAAGTTTGAAAACGCTGACACAGTTCTTTCCTCTACAGTTTCTTGGGTTTATGTAAATCTGACTGACTTTAATAACACAGCTTGTGACTGACAAAAGATCTTGACAACAGACGGTGAGTGGTAACGTTAAGAATATGTGCAGATATGAAAATAAAATCAAGGAAACGTAAAATATAGACAGAGAAAGTGACTCTAATCACTGAGCACATACTGAGGCTTACAACGTTTTCTTTCCTAATGATTCACTTTCCTGGTGCTCAGGCTGTTTTGCAGGGTGGAGGGTCATACGTTGGCGGAGTCCAAGCCAGAGTGTGAGCTACTGTCACCCCAGCAATCACTAATGGAAGTCCCAGCAACCCCTCCTCCACCTCCCCCGCCCTTCAGAGCAAGGCCACTGTTAGCACACATGTCAAGTCCAGGATGGAACAAGAAGGACATTCTGGCAGAAGAAAAGAAAGGGGAAAAGGACCGGCGGGCCATTTGCATACGCCTGTGATCCTAATATATACAGGTTGCCAACCTCCGAGGTCGGAGTTCATGCTGGTTGCCGGGGCAACTGGGCTGTTCTCCCCATCACTAGCTCGTTAAAGAGCTGCGGGAATAGGAATAGGTCCGCCAACTGTCCTCATCGTGCTGTGGCCATGTCTGTATGCGACCCCGCCAAGTAATGAGGACCTCCGCCATGACGCCCATGCACACAAGCGCACACACACAAATGCAAGACTCGCACACACCCAGAGACACACACAAAAAGAGACATGAAATTCAGCGCCATGCACAAACGCTTATAACAACACCATGCAAGCCAACTAAAATACAAACAAATTCACAGCATCATGCACAGTCCTTTATACAAACACACAAACCAACTAAAATACAAACAAATCCACACCCTACACACATGCTGACAAATGTACCTAAGTGTCAAACCATAAAAAAAGAATTACCAGCTGGATGTGCAAATGTATAGATTCTGTACATGCACTAATTTGGACATGATATATACAAAGCCAAACACACACAAATCTGAAATATCTCTCAAAATGTACACTCACAGCACATGGACCCCTGTGAAACTATCATACAAAACCTAGTACACATGAGTACATATTCAAATGCACACCCCATAATAGCTGAGCAGTATTTGGCGACGAACTGAAAAAGTATTTTCCAACAACTCATCTTTAAACCTTTAGCCCCCCCAAAAAACAAGCTTACAGAGTGAGTGTTGCACCTCTCCGTGGCTTTCTCAGCATCAATTAGCATGTTTTTGTGCAGCTGAGCGTTTCCTCTGGTGGGCCGAGGTAAATAAGGAGATGGAAATGAGGTCCAGCGCTCTAATCCAGCCAGGGTGCAGGTCTCACAGTAATCCCCCCAAGAGCTGCTTGGCCTGGGGCATGCAGAGGGGTAATCCAGCCCCCTGGGACCTCATCCACCAGCCTGCTCGCACACACACACAAGCATACAAGTGGAGAGAAGAATGAGAAAGAGACAGAAAGGAAAGAGAGAATAGACAAAGCGCCCACTGGCTGAAAATGCAAAACTTGGGTGACACATCCAGATAACAATGTTTAAAATTTCATTAGCAAATGGACCGCTTTTTTCCCTTTTTTTAACATTCAGATGAGCCCAATTAGAGGAGTTCAACTGAAATTTCAACATTTGTCAGGTTTCCCTCTGAATTTATTGAGAAAATAAATAATAGACAATGTTCAGATTAATGTTAATTGGGGAAACAAATTCCTCTTTTCTTTCCTCTGACACTGAGCATGTGCATATGCTACTAAATATATAAATTACCATGATTATAGACTCTTTGCATATTAAACAAAGGATGGTTTAAGAGATGTTGTTAGGGTAGTTTTTGATACTGATTTGATTGAAGTTTTTACTTTCTAGATTTTGATGATGATGTCAAACTGAAACATGATAATGTGCAGCATTTCTTCTCAACCTGCAGCACGATAACCGGTGAACCTCAGCTTCCCTTTGCTAAAATAGAAACAGTGCTACAGACACAAATGGTATGGAAATACATTACATGTGAGTAAGGTGTCTGAGAAAGTACTATGAATTTGAGAGTAGCCATGATAGCACAAAAATCCAGACACTGAAATGTATCTGCATAGTTAATGTAACGATACAAACCCAACACTAAAGCTCCAACACATGACTTACATACTGTCTACAGCCCTATTCACATGGGACCAGTATAAGTTGTGAACCTCTGGTTATGTGAACATCAAACCCCCACATCTGTTTTTCATTTTCACATGGAATAAATGAAGTTTGTTCTTTACTCAAATGTACTGATATTATTCCACAGCTGTGATGTGAAGGGCAGGTTCACCACTTGAGAGACTGAGATGTTCCTCACTGTTGCTGCCATGTAGGTATTCATGTCTTCGTCTTTTGAGATGTCAATTGTTTGAAGGATTTATGTTTGCTCTGTTGGAGAATATCCACACCATATTGTGACATGAGCCTCCTGAATTTGTATCCAAGTCATTTTTTTATTCATATTCATATTCACTCATCCTGGTCAAGGTAATATACTGGATGAATGTGGAGGAAACAAAATGTTTTGCAAATTACATCGAATTAGAGATGGCAGTCTGCACATGACTAATATTACCAGTTTTGCTGAAATAGGTAGGTCATTCACAGTCAAATTCTCTGACACGGTCAATTTGCATAGGCTTAAGATCACAGATGACCAGTGCAATGTGACCAGAGATCATCAGGTAGGACTAATCTCATAAGAATTTGGCTCAAGAGAGAGTACTTCACAGTAGATTAAAACAACCAAAATGGAACTCATTTACCTTGCCACACTCTATGGTAACAAATGGAATGTTCACTGTAAAACATTTTACTTGAATTATCTTTTAAGTATCTTGAAAAAAGAAACACTGAATTTCCTTTAATGTTACTTAAAACTTACAATTATTAAACACATTTAAATGAGCTGTATGTAGCACTTCAACTTTCTATTATTAAAAATTACCTGAAATTGTCAGTGAGTGTTTAGAATAAGTTCTGCCAAAGATGCTAATGTATTGGATTGTAGAGACATGAAGTGAATTTATTTATACCAACAGCTGTTCAGTGACCACTAGGAGTAGTGAGTCACTCTGCCGGCCACCCATGGTGAGGAAAACTAACACCACTGGGCCTTTGACCAAAGCATCAGAAAGTGGCCAGATGGAATGAGAACCACTAAGAAACAACTTTTAGAATCAAAAGAAGTGATAAAAATAGAAGCCATTGTTTTCACCACTGCTCTAAGTAAAAAGAATGGAGTTTGATGCTGAAATGACAGTGTTTCTTCTACACTGGTGAGTTAGATTCTGAGGCTTATGAAGTTATAAAGTTATTATGTGATGTTATTGTAAATGCTAAGTTGTCATTTGTTGATCCATGGTTTAGACTAAACTGTGACAGTTTTGACCTTGTTTGTTTGATTCCAAACAGATCTTTACTACAGCTATTGACAACATAAACTGTGCAGAAAACGGGTGTGATTAGTGGTTTAACTGTGGCTATTTTTTGTCTAAAAAACAGAGCTAAGCTAACAGAGCTATAATGTAAACTATCAGCTGATGCAGTATGTGAAGATTTAAATGACACAATTTTATTTTGAGTGACTATCAAAATAAGAAAACTTGATGATACCATAATACAAACATGTGTAAGTCAGTGAGCTCTACACTTTATTCAGTGAGTGATACAGTCTGTGGATACGAAGTGTTGATTTGTTGATAGTTTTGTGTTCTGATACGAGACTTCCCCTACTGGTGAGAGTTGGGACATCATCATATAGAACCCTTTAAAGAAATAATCAAATGAGATATTTAAATATTCCTGTAGCAAAACAGATTGGCAGGGTGGACAACATCAGTAAACAATGAACTATTTTCAGTTTAAGCTGCAAAAAAAAAAAAAAGTCTTTAAATGTGCACTGGCTGCATTGTTTTCTGACACGGGGAGAACATGCGATCTCCACACAGATAGGTCCCACCTCCATTGACTGGTGTTGGAGTCAAACCCAAGACCTTCTTGCTGTGAGGCACAAGTGCTATCCACTGCACCACCGTGTTGCCCTGTTACAATTACAGTTAAATACTGGAATAAGAGAAGGAACTCAGTGCTGCACTCTAAACGGAAAAGTGACAGAAATAGGAGGACCACTATGAGATGAGCACAAGCCTCGTCTCTTTTCTCACTTCCAAATAACTGAGCAACAGTTACTGTACAAGTAGGTGTGAATGTGGACATTTGAAGAGATCCTACTAGAACTGAACACTGAAGACCTCTAGACCTTCATGCCCACTGCCCATACCACTGACTGAAGATTTGGTATCGAATAATATGAGAATGGATTCGATTTATGTAACACTTTTCTATTAACGCATACTCAAAGCACGTACATTGGATCCAGTCTTCATTCACACTCACATTCACACTCTGGTGGTGGTAAACTATGTATGTATCCACAGCTGCCCTGAGGCAGACTGATGGAAGCGTGGCTGCCAATCTGCGCCAAACGGCCCCTCTGACCAACACCAAACATTCACACGCATTCATACACCAGTGTGAGGTGGGTGAAGATTCTTGTCCAAGGACACAACAGCACATGAGCAGGACGGAGAGGAATCAAACCGCCAGCCCTTTGGTTATTGGACAACCAACTCTACCTCCTGAGACAAACAATTAACAAAACCTGACGTGGCGAGGAGACAAAGATGTTGATTCTTCTGGCATTCTTCTGATTCCTCCCTATCTCTTATTGTGAAAACATATTTTTGGTGACCTTGACCTTTGACCTACATTCACCAAAATTTAATGGGATCTATTCTGGACCACCTTACACCTTTCCTGAAAATTTTATGGAAATTGGTCCTGTAGTTTTTGTGTAAAATTGCTGACAAACAAGCAAACACACAAACAGACAAAAAAACGGAACCAAAAACAATACCCTCGCCTCCCCTTCGGGGGTGAGGTAATAACCTATACACCCAAATCAGCAATATTTGATATTTCTGATGCATGTTAATTACAAAAATATAGAACAGACAAATAGGGGTGTGATACCATCATTATTTAATCCCTTCTTTTCCCCTGTCAACACAGATACACACAAACTAGAGCTGTTAATAAATTTAACTTTGGAATTCTAAAATGCTGTGTGCGTATGAACAACAGGCCCAAATGATGAGAAAAAATATCTGCTAAGCTAAATATTTGTATTGGTGTGGACAAAACATTAGATCATTTCTGGAGTCCTCAGTAGATGTGTGTATTCCCCCCATGTTGAAAATACCAAATTTCCATCAAAAATAATCTTCCTAGCATTAGCTAGGCTATTCTATTCAAAGCACTTGTTTATTGAATAAAACTTATTTTTGTCCCTGACAGGAAGCTCTGCTATATTTACACAAGACCATCAGAGGATTCTGTCATGAAGTTTACTGCTACTTAATTACAGTAACCGGCATGAATTAACTGCATTAGCTGATGTTTGCAATCAGTCATGTTGAATGACAGTATATGATCTGTCAGTTAGTGCTAATTAGCTCAGGAAGCTGTAATTAGTGTGTTTGTATATTTTATGACTTTGACGATGCTGTTATTAGATGTAACTGAATGTGTCAAATTTAGTAGCTTAAATGACTTGATGGTGTTTAACATTACACTGTTAGTGTTACTGCTCTGCTTTAGCTCCATGCTCTGAATCCAAATATAGACACTTATAGATAGAAAACCAATATGTGACAGCCATGTTGAGGCTTGAAAACTGTTGTTCACAAACGAGTCATAGACGTCTCATCCACTATTTATACACAGTCTATGTCCCCAAACAAACTTCATCAATTCACTTATGAAAGAAATTGGATGGACATGGTGAAAGCAAGCATAAAGTTGTCCACAGCTTCACTGCTCCTTGGCATTGATTCCACAGGCCTGTGAACTCTAATGAATTAATGAAACACCATTTTTCTACAATGTGTTCCCTCATTTGGTGTTTTCAACTTCACAGATTTCACTCTTTTGATGGAGTTGAGCTTATTCTTCCTCCAACCCCACTCTGCACTTAATGGCCTTCCTGATTTAACCTTTAACCTTGCAAAAACTATACAGCTATTACAGAGATGCAGATCTGCACAGGTCTAATACAGTACATGGACAAAAGTATTCAGACATGTTGAATTCAGGTATTTCTTTTCTAACAGGGGTCTGGACTGCAAAACAATGACAAATTTCATAATATAGTTCTATGTTGTAATAAATATCATTGTATTGCATTAGTTAATTTTGTTTAAATTGTTATCTTTGCTTCTAAAATGCCTCAGAGATGGTCTTGACTTAATTTTTCTTAACACTGATTTTGTTTTTTTTTCTATGACTATGATTTTAACTGTTCTACCTCTAAATTTCTAAAATATTTGTCGTGCTCTGACTGTAAATAATAATTTTCTCCTACAACTAACCATCTACTTCTACCACTCTAATTCACATCTCAGAGAGGAAAATCTCCCACACTCTAAAACAGCGGTCACCAATCCTGGTCCTCGAGGGCCAGTATCCTGCATGTTTTAGATGTGTCCCTCTTCCAACACACCTGATTCAAATGAAATGCCTATCATCAAGTTCTGCAGAAGCCTGATAATGACCGTCAGGTGTGCTGGAAGAGAGAAACATCTAAAACATGCAGGATACCAGCCCTCGAGGACCAGGATTGGTGACCCCTGCTCTAAAAGGTAACACTTGTAGTTGCTTAAATCATATTAGCATACTTTACTTGTTATTTTAATTCATGTACTTTGAGTATTTAGTCATTGTCTCCTAAATAAGTATAAAACTAAGTTCATGTGCAAAAACTGAACTTGAAACTTTATATTCATGTATTGAACACCCTCTTGAGTCACACTCCAGTCCAGTTGGTGGCATTAATTTACAACTTTAAGCACCTTTAAGGAGGTTTACCAACCGTTAAAAATGCCACAGAAGAAGACACAAGGCGCTTAGTTAGTTTTCTGAGGCAATGTGGAGGGTAATTTTAGACGAAAAGAAGCATTAGAATCCTCAGAAACCCCAGAAGTAAACAAACACATACTTATGTGCTGCTTACGTGTATGTGTGTTGCTGTTTTGTTATTTTGTTTGAATCAAAAATAACCCTGCAAACTAATCATTCTTTATTATGCTTTCTTCAGTTATTTAAGTTGCTTACACTTAGAAAGATCCCTTTACTTAAACTTGATAGTTTTAAGTATATTACATAACCTTAACTAGTAGATATGAAGTAAACTGAACTTAAGACTAATGATCATGTTTACTTGCCTTTTTTGAGTGCAACCGGTTTCCAAGATTCATTTAAATAAGATCAACTTGTCATATTTTTCAGTGCATCAAACTTTAAGGAAATATTGATGTTTATATCTCAAACTGGCATGAACAGGACATCTTATGAGCTGTAGCTGTGATGTGTCCAAATATTTGGATCCATTTAGTGTATTATGATATGACCTCTATGTTTGGTGAACGGTAGTGGTGACTGTGATGGCCATAGTATGTGATTTACAAAATTTTATACTCACTGATTCATTCTCTGAGCTCTCTTGTCCTATGGATGAGGTGGGGTGGGGTGGGGGCGTAATGTCATCCTGGAAGAGACCACTCTCATTAGGTCATTTATCATACAAGTGTACAGTAATACAGCAGTAATTGATGCCTGTTGATTGCAGTGTAACCTCGTCTGTTTCATATTCATCGATGCACTCTCACCTTAGGCTGCTGACAGTCGGACCCATCCATTGTCTACAGGGTTGGAGGCACAGCGGGCAGGCCTGCAGGGCAAACCAATAACACAAGGTGGGTGATGTGGCTTAGTGAAGGCTGGCTTTACCTGTGTGCATTAGCTGGCCGGCAAGCAGGCATGTGCTTCAAGGCAGTGTAAACAAACAGTGTAAAAATTTCCATATGGCTCTCACAGGGCCAGCATGCTGTCTGTCTGCTAAAACACCTCAACAGCATCCACCAGAATAACAACAGTGTGCGACAGTCAAACAAACGCGCACAAATATTTTTAGTCCTCACATCGGTATGCTGATCTGTACGTACTGTACACTCAGACATAAACATAACACACATATCCAAGAACCTTTTATTGACTTTTGCACAACAGCCAGGATGTGGCTCAACATCAAAAGAATTATTCATTTTTGTGGGGAGTTTAACCCGCTCCCTTCCACCTTTAGAGGCCAATTAGTACCTGCAGTGTAATGAGGCTTGACAGCATACGAATGTTCCACATAATTAACACAAATGGCATTAAGCAACTGTACAACGCTCAGCTGCATGTGGTGCATATTCTCTGGAACAAACTGATCATAAGTCCTTCAGGTTGGCACGAGCCAGTGTTGTATTGCATTAGCGTAACCAATTCACAAACTGTGGAATCGAGACACGGAACGGATCACATTGACTTTTGTCTGACAGGCTGCGGGTGAGTGAGTGCGTGTACAGATTTGTCAGACTACTGAGCGATGTGTGCGAGTATGTAAGCCGTGTATGTGAGTGTGTGTGTGTCTGAGGGCCACGGAGAGGTGGTGTGACTGCACTGACATGTGTCCGACAGTGTGGCTCGCTCCTGGGCCTCTCTCTCACACTCCACTGGCCTGGCTCCCCTGAGCTCCATGCATAATGCAGCAGGCCAGAGACACCACCCGCATGATAATGTGCATGCACATGCCTACTGCGTGCATGTCTGGGAGTGTTGAGAGCGACAGCAGAAGATGGTGGACTAGCATAGTTTTTCAGCAGAGTGCATTTGTGTTTGTACAGTAAACATGTGATTTACCCTGCCATGCACAATATATCACTGTATGTGTGTCATCCGCCAGTAGAAGTGCAAAGATGAACTGATCCATGTAGGAATACCAGTGTCAGGATCAGTGAAAGGCCATATACAGGCACAGATGGAGGATAGATCTGCTTTTAATGTGTACAAAAATCAATGCTGCTTAAAAATATGAGGAAAAAGAAAAGAACATAAGAGCCTGCTTCCGAGTGACAAGTGACATGCATTGTATATGTGCGGTCAAGTGTGTCTGTCAGTGTTTGCATATTTGTTTCTCACATATCACATCTGTCATCCAACTCTGTGTTGCCGAATTCTGGGTCAGACACTGATCAAAAATGTAAACTTATGCTTGTTATCTGATTAACATAGTACACAAAATAAACTGGAAATATGCTACAAAAGTGTTTTCTTCTCAGTGAAAACAATAATAAAAGTAATAATAAGGAATTATTCACATTACATTTAATGATGTATAAGTGTTTCATCCTGACGATACTGAACCAAGAAATGTTAACATTAATAAAGGAGATAATGATGACACTTATTAATAACAGACTAAAACAGGACATTACACTGAGTGAAATCATAGACTATGAAAATGAGCACTGGAAACAGGAATGTAACATAAGCCAACTAAATATATAGAAAAAGCCTTTCTGTCTTAGATATTTTAATGCAAAGACATTACATTTCATATGTTGAAGTGGTATTACAAGACAGTATGCTAGTGACTTACAATGTGGAGGATGTAGGTTATTTTCACACTGTGATTCTAACATTGAGATTTAAGTTAAACATCTATTTGACAAGATGTCAGTAACATTTCTGCGAAAAATACTGTGAATTTCAAGTGATTTGACTGAGCTGAAGGAGGATATAACAGATAAAATATAAAATTATAAAAGATAGAAAATGCTTAAACCCTTAACCATTAAAGACTCACATCGTACACTGAAGTCTCTTGGGTACACTATTGCTGGCTTGATCACCATGTTGCCATATTATGCCTCCACCAATAGATCTATTGAAAAATGGAGCCTTCTCTAAGGAACAATTATCCCTGCAATAAAGGCTACATCTGGGCTGAAAAAACAACACAAATAAGACTGGAATCCTGTTTCCCTCCACTCCACTGTGGTCATTATGGCTATATATAGTTGTGCTGCTTGTGGCCTTCATTAGGCCTCTCATTTCGTGGTAGTAAAGGGCAGTGTGACTCCTCCACGCTGCCCTTTACTCAGTGGCACCATGGAGTTGTATGCAAAGGAGGACCCTGCCTCTACTAATAAAGGCCTTCATTTGGGCTGGAGGAGAGATGAGCTGCCAGGCCTGATTCGCACCGTAATTGTTATGGCATCATTATGAAATGTCCTTTATGGATAGCTTGGGATAATTTAATTCTTAGTGGAGGGGTCAGATATGCATAAGCCAAAAGAGTTGAAGGGTACTTTACCCCAATTGAGTTCATGTTTCAAGTCTGGCTGACATGTCCCCAGTGGAGGATTTGACATCCGAGGAACTAAGTAGGCTGGCAAAGTGCCCCTGGCATCAGGGCACCCAGATGGACGTGGGTTGACCATGATCAAAGCTTAGACACTGTCCTCCATCACCCTGAAGGACACAACCGCAGGCGCTTGGTCTCCTCTGTCTCCCTTATCCTACACTTTCATTGTTGTTCGCCTCAAAACACTCCAGAAAAAAAACAGGTGAAAAATAACACACTTGAAATTTCTGGAAATTTACACCAAAACAACATCAAAAATCTGATATAAAAATGAAAGTCAGAAAGCAGGCTAGACTGTGTGTTTCAAAGATATCAATAGTCTGGTATTGTCTCAGGCATGTGGAGGAGGAGGGGGAGCAGATCAGAGAGCCGTGCCCAGTGAGGGCTCAGTCTGCTGGGGGCAACGCTTCTGGCAAACCCCCTTACCCCTGCTCTGACCTGGAGGATGCCCCGGCCGCTGCACGCTCCAGACACAGTGGGCAGAGGAGGCGCTCTGAATACCAACCAGCTGCCGGCTTCTCAGGAAGATATGAACAACAGTGGAGGAAAAACAATGCAGGAGTGAAGTGTGCAGTATTATGGATGTGGTGATTTTAAGCACTATCAAAGAACTGCAGGATGGGATAATTTCAGTGCAAAACAGACGCTGAAACGACTGCAAAAGAGGCAGCCAGAGGAGACAAGTTTATCCCTAACAACAGTTTAAATTCAGCAGCATTGAGCCAGTGGCTGGTGGCAGTTTTCCACTGTGCCCATGGTCTGAATGATGGGATACAAGCTGCTTCCTTATATCGACATGCTGAGCAGCTCCTCATAACATGTCACGTCAGTCATTCGGGTTGAGGCAGAGGGAGCAGCAGTGACAGCCCTGTAACCACGTGTCTGAGCCTGACTAGTCCCATTATTAACATGGTCCTGAGCTCTTTTAACAAGGCCCAGAGTGTGAGCGCTCAGCTCTGTCATGACGCAGCCCCCACCCCCCCGCCCCCGTCCCAGGGGGCCCCAGAGCAGCCAGGAGACCCCTGACCTGTGGGCTCGGCAGCTCCTGAAATGCCACACGGTTCCAGAGACCTTTCGACCAAGCTGACTCTTATATGGAATCAATCACCCACTTGCTGTCTGGCCTTCATGGGTCAACTTGCTGCCAGAGCCTGAGCTATTGACAAGCTGACTTACAGTAAGGCAGCTGTAGAAAGGGGCCTTGGCTTTAAACAGAGCATCGACCAGCCACGTCACTGCTGTCAATAGGAAAGCTTGTATCTTCTAAGTACCACAGGCTTGTTTTTGGATTCATTATGATGTGGTTTCAAACTTATTTAATTGATTTTTATCAGCTTTCATCCATCACAGAGGTAGCAAGAGCCATTTCTCCATATTTGAAACCATTAAATTAACAGTTTACATAATTTTACAATTAAGAAATTACATTCAGCTACGTGATGCCTTGAAAAAGTATTAGCATTTGGTATAAGAACATATTAAAACATGAACGCGACCCATAATGGATACGTAAGCCCACAATGGCTTCATGATGATGTCCTTTAGTTACTTACAGTCATCAGCTTTTTCTAACCATCAAAACAAACTTCGTATTCCCAAAACAACTTAAATACATAATTCACATACAATCATATATTTCCACGTGCTGAGGTGCTCTGGTGACTGAGGGTAGCGTACTAATCATAAATCAAACACCTGTGGTCCATGTGTCATTATCTGATTAAGTATTTAAAGCATTTCAGGTACTAAAATTTGTCTCCATATCATGCTCCACACATTGCAAATGAGCCTGTTTTGTTGTGCTGATCATGTGTAAACGGCCTCAGGAGCTCTAAACCCTGATAAATGACTTGTTAGAAGGATTTTAACTAATGGTTTTATGGAGCAAATATTAGAGTAAAATTACCTGCAGTTGGTAAAACAGCTCAGTGGCATGTTTTTAAAAAGTCTAACAGACTATATAATCATGCAGAACAAGTCTTGTATAGCATGATATAGTTTCAGAGTTGAGCTTGATTGCTATTGTCATTAAGATTGACACATGCACAGCTGATATTGTCTTATGGTGATTTTCTTTTTTCCTACAAATAAGTTACACAAAGTTAAGTTGATGATACTATCTATCTATCTATCTATCTATCTATCTATCTATCTATCTATCTATCTATCTATCTATACATATATACATATATATTGGCATGCTGTTTGGGAAATTATTATATGTATTGAACAAAAGTCTGAATATATGGAATGAACCTCAAGTAGAGGCCGCTCTGCAATGCATTATGGGAGTTTGTGCTGCACCATGAGTAAAATGGGTTGTGTGTTTGGTCTGGTTCATGTTCGTCAACCTTGTGGTTGCACACGGAACAAGTCAGAAAGTTGCTCCCTACTGGACACTCGGAACAATAACCTTGAATATACTGAATGAACTTTGAATATATGGAATGAAAGTCTGAATATATTGAGTGAAGTTTGAACAGACTGAAAGGACTCGACTCGTCCGTGAACGTCACACCTCCAGTGCCTGACTGAGCAGCCAAGACGGAGAACAGCTGTTAGATACCAGCGCAGAGTAACGCACCACATTTCACTGTCGGTAACGGTAACAGTGTAGTAATGTTTCAAATAGTAATTAATAAGATTACCAGTTACTGAAAAACAATAACGGCGTTAGTTATGCCGTTATTTTTAACACCATTATTCCTAGCACTGCGTACAGGTAAACAGCGCATGCTCGAGATACACTTGCATGGTCAATGTAACTTAAAGTAATTAGATTCACCAATCAGAAATAAAAGAAAAAACAGGGGTTAATTGATTTACGAATAAAAATAGACAAACTAAAAGGCGTTTTTCTCTTTCAGGGTCAGAACAGGTAAACCAAATTTTAATAAATTGATTTGCTTTCTTTTTCTGATAACGAAAAAGAAATTTACTACCTGACAGAAATGGAAAAAATAACCAATTTTTTTTTTCTTTTTCTGCAATGGGATGTTGTCATTTTCAAGGAAAGAGGGCTAATGCCCAGGTCACAAAGATTCTTATGAACGATGG
>JAPQRP010000030.1:10015629-10032975 GCA_037367295.1 Apogon hyalosoma | reverse complement strand
GTGTATTGCTATGATTATATGGTTGCTTTGTTAATTTTTTTCAGATTGATAGAGAGTTCCTGCGCATATCAACTGTAGTTTTGCTTTCAACATTTTTTGCTGCACTTGATCAGTACCCTCCACGTCTTATAGAACGTCTTATAGAGCAGATGGCGTACAAAATAACATGCCTGCACAGTAAATTCATGTGGGGATGTGCATTTATTGTCTGGGCTGTGTAAATTCACTGTGCAATATATAATCATTAATTCGTTTAAGGTTTAAGCTATGCTAGGTGTAAGTTTTACATTTTGGGATTTTGGTTAGTTTTTGTTACCTGTTGAAAACATGTAAGTATATATTCTAATGTCCAGTACTTGGTAACTAGGTCCCTATTTTCAAGCATTGTCATTGTTGTTTTCTGATGATAATTTGGTTTGATTTGAATGAAGCTTCTGATAAACCATGGTTTTGTTGTTACATCAAAATGATTCTGACAAGAAACAAATGGCCCAAGGTTTAACAGGGTAACCAACAGATTGGGTGGTGATAAAAATAGGACCAATGGCCCTGTAGCTCACTGGCAAGAATCAATAACAACTTGAATTTGCGAGGTTGTCAGGTTCTGTCTCTATGTTAAGAGTCCTGTGGTCTTGATGCAGGAAATCAATCTCCCAATAGAAGTGGGTGGTATTTTCACTGGAGGGGAACTCAGCTAATTAAGTGAAAGTCCATATATGACTTCCTATTAGTGCTCAATAGTACATATATTGATAGGTCTAATAATTTCTGTTATAAGCCATCAAAATATAGTCCATTATAAGGAGGGCAAATTTTTAATATTTCATAAATTTCATCAAGAATCAAAATTTTTCAGAACTGTGAACAAACTTTGTAGACATTGTCCCAAGGAAGCTAGTTAAAAAAAAATTGAAATGAACCCAACCAGTAGTTTCGTCAGAGAAGATATCTGAAGAAATTGCTAATGAAGATCGCGAAGACTATGGTGACAGACATTGGACACAGAGCCTTCATAATAGCTCATGGCGGTGACCTAAAACATGTGATGTGAAAGGGTGCTGTATGCAAGTACCTCAAGAACAAAAATACTACAAAACAAACACTGGTATAGTCATTTCATCTCACTGAAGGCCTGATTTACAAAAGGTCTGCGCATGTGAAAATGTGTGCAAACTTGACTATGCACACAAAAACATGTTGAAGCTTATCTACTAACTGAGGATTAACTGATGACTAACTGATGTCTAATGGGCAAAAGAGCTCACGCAACCCATTTAGTGTTTGCCTTGATGAATATGCAATTACGGGCGTATATCCTCCAGAATGTGTAAAATTATTGGGAGGAGTAGATGCAAATATTTATTTAGCGCGTGCAGTGTGATTTACCAAACCTGAAACTGATTGCAGGGGCTGATTTTGCACCTATATTTAGCGCGTCTGAAAGGCAGGTTTGAACTGGCACAGCTTTGCACAAAACTGGCTGCAGTTGTGGCGAGGAGGCAAAATAGGCACAAGTAAAGGAAACGCACAGAACCAATCTGTTCTGCTCACATCAACATTTTTGAAATGATGGAAGAAAAAAAAATGGAGACATATGGCCCCTCACTTTATGGGCCTGTCCCCACACCCGGTTCCACCAGTGGCACATCACTATTAAGCCAGGACCTGACTTCTGAGAGGTGGCTCTCTCTCTCTCTCTCTCTCTCTCGCACGCAAGCGCAGGGAAGGCCAAACACCATGGGTTCTAGTGCTGCACACACACACACACACACACACACACACACACAGCTCTGTCCACGGTGTTGTGACTGGGCTCCTGAACCTTCTATATAAACACTGATGTGGAGGGTTTTCTCTCAGGCCATAGGCTTAAAAGTTTTCATTCACCAAACAGAGCCACACACAGAGAGAAGCTATTTATTTCACTAATAACACACTTCACCACTGATAAACAACAGACAAATACCTATCCACCCCTCTGTGTGGAAAAAGAGCAACTTCATATTCATGAGTGCTGGCGTATCCCAGAGCAGCTTTTATTACAGCGAACTGTCTCCATGACAGTCCGTATTTTGAATTTCCCCGTGGGGATTAATTAAGTAAATCTATCTATCTATCTATCTATCTATCTATCTGTCTGCCTGCCTGCCTGCCTGCCTGCCTGCCTGCCTGCCTGCCTGCCTGCCTGCCTGCCTGCCTGCCTGCCTGCCTGCCTACCTGTCGGTCGGTCAGTCGGTCTGTGGTGACAATGAGTAGCGCATGCAAAATCCTCATTTAAACAGGGTGGTCTCCCAGACTTTGCGCCCGTTGTCATTTGCGCAGGCAATCTTAGGTTGATTAACGGTGACACAGAAATCAATAGCACACGAGCAAGCACATTTGTACCTGTTTTTTGCGATCTTAGTAAATCAGGCCCTGAGTTTGAATTATTGTGCAGGGAAATGGAGTCTTTTGCTCCGCCCTGCAGTTCCCAGGTGACTCCCTTTAGGGGGCGTACACCCTGGCAGATGGGACTGACTTCTCCAGGCCCTTGTTGTAAGTGTGCAGGAGTGTGCAGCAGTGACCTGTGAAAGTGGCAGAAATGTCACACACTTCATTTGTGCGACGGTAAAAAGCCCGGCTGTCTGGGGAGTCATCGATCTGACAAGTTATTACAGAGGAGCAGAGGCAGGAGGAGGCCGTCAGGAGCACGACACCGACAACAGCTGGGTCTCTGCCTCGCTCTCCTCCTCCCCACAGATCACTGTGCCCTCTCGCCCTCCGCTCCTCTCTCTCTCTGTCCACATCTTCCTCTCTATCTTCTCACTTCCACTTCCTCCTCCTCTGCCTCCCGTGTCTGACAACTGCCCTTGCTCCGTCTTCGTTGTTTCCCCTCTCTTCCTCTACCTGTCTTAACCTCTTCATATGCCTTGTTCTTTTCCTCACTTTTTCCTCTTTCCCTTATGTCCTCTCCCACTATAATAGCTTGTGTCATTCCATATGTACCTTTATCTCTCTTTTCCTTTATCTTTTCACACCTCTTGTTCTGTCTGCTTGATGACTTTTAGTCTCTATTTTTTTTAATCTGTCATTGTCTTTTTCATCCTCATTCTCTCCACATTGATTTAATTGACTTGTTCTTCTTCCTCTGTTTGTCCTTCTGTTACATTATCTCTGCTCCATGCACTCCATTAACTTTGTCTGCTGTCTTTCAGTAGTTTTTTTCCTTCTTTCTTGTAGTTTGGCATTTTTAATTTTACATTGTATATATCCTATATTACACTATAAAAAAAAGCCTTTAGAATCTACTCAATAAAAGTGAGGTAACAATTTGCACTTAGATTTTAATCTGTATGTTGTGTAAAATGTAAATAAATTTAACAGCTGTAACACAGCAAAAGAAATTAGGTAAAATCCACCTAACATATCCCAATATATTCCACAACAAAATACTCATAAAAAGTGAGTAATATTAACTCTTAATTGTTACTAGGTGTATGTTCATCTATTGAATTTTTAACAATTAATCGCTATAACTAATTATCCATTACTTATTCAAGGAAGGTTAGTTTAACTTGAAAAGCAGATTTATCAGATAACAGGAAATATTCCTTACTCAACCCCTGACCCTACCCAGCATGTGATGAATCAGAAATGATTACTTAAATCATATATGTTATTTTTAATCACCTCTGTGGAACACCATTACAGATGGTCATGAAACAAAGGAGCAACTTCGCTCATGGTGCAAGAATACGCAACTCAATAGAAATATTCATTCAACAAAAAAAAAAAAGGGCAAAACACACCATAACTCTGCTATATAAAATGAACAACACTTCTTATCAACTCAGAACACTGTAAAACACAAAACAGTCATAATAGATTTTATTGGAAACTTTTATTGTTGATTAAAATGTAACTGATGTCCATAGCTTGTATTTACCAACCCCCCCAAATACTTTTTTTTTACAGTGTACCTGTATATATCCTTATATATTGTACATATTTCTTATCTGTAGTATAGAGCTAGCTTTTTGTATATTTTAGTAGTATTTGTAAATTTAATATTTTATCTTCTCTGCACTGGTTCCCTGTAAAAGCTTGGATAGACTTTAAAATACTCTTCACTTAGAAAGCCCTTCATGGCCAGGCACCTACTGATCTGAAAGAGCTTTTAGTTCCATACAGTCCATCTAGAGCAGTACGCTCTAAACATGCACTGGTGGTCCCTAGAATCTCCAAAAGTAGGAAGGGAGCTAGAGCCTTCAGCTATCAAGCTCCTCTATTGTGGAACCACCTCCCTGCCTCGGTCCTGGAGGCAGACGCCCTCATTATGTTTAAGAGTAGGAAGAAAACTTTCCTTTTTGATGAATCCTATAGTTAGAGCGGTTCAGGCTGCTCTTAGTTCTGTTGCTGTAGGCTTAGACTGCTGGGAGATTCATCTGATACACTGAGCTCTTTTCTGCTCCTCCTCCTTTCAGACTTCCCTTCTGCTCCTTCTCTTCTCTGACCTCCTCTTTCCTCCTCTTCTCCTTTATTTTATGCCACAGCAAATACTTGTTACTGACTTGATTTCTTCCCCGGAGTCTCTGTGCTTTATCACTTCACTGGTTTTCCCTGGATCATCTCTGGACCTGCTGCTATGGGCCTTCTTCTCTCCTGCCTCCATCATCATCGCTCATTTATCCATACAGTTGTGATAGTGTTTATTATATAGTTAGATAGATGGCAGAGATTTCTATTATTAGTACTGACAGTTGCAGTAGTAGTACATCCACTGTTAATACTTACATTTGGAGTAGTGGTATTAATAGTTGTGAACATTTGTACTGGCTATTGCTAATCCATGTTGGAATGAAAAAAGTAAAATTACTTTGTTACCGTACTTAAGTAAATTTTTTTTATGTATCTGTACTTAAGTAAATTTATGGAGGGGTACTTTTTACCTTTACTTGACAACATTTTAGAGCAGGTATCTATGCTTTTTAACTACACTACTTTTCGAATTGTTTGCGTTAAATGCTACTTTTGTTTTCTTTTTCTTTTTGTAAATTGATTGTTTTACCATGTGCACAAAGCGCTGTGCAACACTATGCATCACCGCAATCAAGCTGTAGAGGCAGTAATTCAACATAGCATTGTGCGATCTACCCAGACTGAGACTAAACAGGCGACGAAGTGATTAACCAATAAAAACCAACAGTGAGACTACTGCATACATATACCACCAAACAAAGCCTAGCTAAGCAAGTGAAAGCTAGCTAAATGGGTGTCACGATGGACGATGATTGTGGATGACATCAGCACGGACAGGAGTGAGAGAGATGCTGACAAGGAGTCTTTAGACAAGGTTTTTCACCTGTGGCCCCACTTGAAATATCTATTCTTGTGTCTGGGAAGCAAAAAGGACTCCGGTGGTTCAAATGCAGTCTTTGTTTGTCTCGAAAAGCAGAGCTGCTTGCATTCCAAAACTCACCGTCAAATCTAAAAAAGCATGTGGTGGAATAAGAATTTATTATTTCTACATTATAGCCCTTTCCCCTCTGAGTTAGCTTTAGGTTCAGGTTCAGGTGACTGACTCTTTTAATACCTGTAGGTAGATTTGTCTTGCAGCATTATTTGATAGCTTATCCAACTGTTAAGCTGCCTTCTGTACATTTCACACTGTTTCAGGATAATATAAATGTGGTCACACATGCAAAAATCTGTAGTATATTAATCTGTAAAATGTGTGTTATTCATAATTGGTCAGAGCTAGCAAAGAAAATAAATCATCACTTTGGCTTGTAGCTTATTGGCCAGGTGATTTTAAATGATGATGGATGAATGGTGATTAAATTATCTACTCAAAAATAAATAAATAAATAAATAAATAAAACAAATAAAACAAAAGTAAAATGAGGCTAGTCTATGGTTTTAGCGCAGTGTGTAGCACACTCTAATCTCAATCTAGAAGTAGCATGTAATAAATGTAATGTATTACCTGAAGAGCGGTTTGCAATGGTAACTTATTCTTTTGTATTAATTTCAGAGAAAACACAACTCTTATCTTCAGAAGTATCTTGCATTGGCTGCAACCAAAAGAAGGAAGTCTGAGCCCAGTGATGGGGGATCAACCAGTAAGCAGCTAAAAATGGAAGAAAGTTGCAAGGTGGCAGACAGGAGTGTTCTGTTCTGTCATAAACTTCGTTGTACAAAGGTTACACCCATTTGGGATTGTTGAACAGCCTGGTTTTAAGAATCTGATTTAGCATCTTCAGCCTAATCACACGGTTATGTCCCGTACCACTATTTGAAGCAAGATTGAAAAGATCACTACCATGATGAAAACAAATGTAATTAAAGCTGTAAGTAGCATTGGGCGGGACCTCGCACTGCCTCCTACGTGTTCCACCTCCCGTGACCGTCAACACCTCAGCTCAAGTCACACCTCTTCAGCCCGACACCAGCTCCCACCCTTTTGTGTCTATCCTCCTTTCATCCCTACAGAACACCAGCGACCCTTTGCTGAAACTATCATCACCTTTTAATGAGGCTTTTATTTTGAAAAACCCTACTGTGTGTATGTGCGTGTGTGTGAGAGACAGACTCAGTTTGATTAATGAATTGAAACTGTATGAATAATTGATCATAAAAATCATGATTTACCACATTTAAGGCTTTTATTTTGAAGAACAAAATGTGTGAGATAATTTTTAGTGAAGTAAAACTGAACAGTTGAGTGTTTGGTCATAAAAATGAAAAGAAGTTAACAGTCTTTATTTATTGTTTTTAATTAGTATTTTATTTTGAAAAAAACATACTGTGTGTGTTCTTTCTTCTGTGTGCAAATTGTCACACATCTAAAATGCACCAAACCCCTGTTTATGAATGAAAAGGAAAAAAGTCAATTCCACCTGGGATTAGAATCCAGGCCTTCTGTGTGAAAGCCCCATGCTGTAACCACTACACGATCCAGTCAGACAGCCACTAATAGAAAAGTAGGTGTTTTAACATAGACGTGAATTTTTCAAAGTTAAAATCAAAAGTAAAATTACTTCTCACAGAAACTAAGATTATTCCATAACCGTAGGTCCTATCTCAAAAATTCTTCCGCGTGTGGCTTCTGCAGACTCTTGTGAACAAACTGATATGTAACATGGAAAAAAAAGTCTGAAATAAATAAGCAGTAATCACAAGAATATGGAGTTACTTTGAAAGGCAAATTGCCAACTTCCTGTTGGAGTTAGCTCATGGGTATCACTGGATGATTTGTCAGGCTTGATGAGACCAACATGTTGGTGTTTGTTTCATGTCTGAACGACATTCCTACTGGCCACTAAGGACATTTTTGTGTGTTTTTGAGTACATAGGTGGCACTACAGAGCCCATTTTGGCACCTAAGGGGCTAATTTTGATATTTTATCAAACTGTTTGCCAGCCTTGACATGTATGCCAAATTTGGTGAGTTTTGGAGCATGTTGAGGGGGTCAAATGGCAGTTTACAGTGTAAAAAGTGTAAAAATAAACACTTTTGAATAAATCCATAACCATACATTTTATCTCAGAATTTTTTGCACAGGAGAGTTGTGCTGAGTCCCATGAACAAATAGACATATAACATGTGGACAAAAAGTCTTAAGTGAAAAATGAGTTTCAGACATTGCAACTTTCCGGGCGTATTAAAAAAAAAAAGTTAAGGCAAAGTTATGTACAGCTTTTTTTGTGAAGGGTTTACTCTATCTTTTGGTGCTGTTTAGAAGACAATACGACAAATAGTTTTAGAGAAGATATTTTAGGTGATTTTATTTTGAAAGGCAAATTCCAAATTCCCTGTTAGAGGTAGGTCATGGGTGTCAGTGTATCATTGTAGTGCTTCATCAAACAAACATTTTGGCATTGGTTCTATGTCTCTATGACATTCCTACTGGCTGCTAGGGCCATTTCCACTTTTTTTTTTTACATAGATGGTGCTAGAGAGCACATTTTGGCACCGATGGGGTTAATTTTTACATTTTATAAAATTTTTCGCCAGACCTGACGTGTGCAAAATTTGGTGAGTTTTTGAGCATGTTTAGGGGGGTCAAAATCCAGTTGAAAGTGGTGTCTGAATAATAATAATAATATAAAAACGAACGAAAAACAATAGGGCCTTGCCTTTCCAGGCAAGTCGGACTTACCTTCCAGGCTTGGTCCCTAATAAAAGCAATGCAAAAAGGCAAGTACAGAGCCACCACAAAAGACTGCTGGACTGCACATCAGTGGAGTTTTATTGGTATCACAGGTCATTGGATTGACCCAGAAGATTTGAATAGGTGCTCTGTGGCTCTTGCAGACGTTTTAGAGGATCCCATACATTTTATGTGCTAGCAAACGCCCTACATGACATACACAGTGACTAGAAAAAAATGCCCAAAAAAACTGTCCAAACTACCTCTGATAATGGCTCAAACTTTATCAAAGCCTTCAAAGCCTACAGTTATGATGAGAACAGGAACACCAACCCAGATGAAGTGGAAGGAAGTGAAGATGATGAGGTTGAAGAGGTACAAGCTATCGAGGTGGCTTTGTGATGAATGAAGAAGGTGACTGTTCAGAATATCAGTTGCCTAAACATCACCGTTGTGCTTGTCACCTCCTGAACCTCATCTCAACAGCTGATGCTAGAAAAGCCAACTCAAACGACTCGTACAAGAAAGTGTCTTGTGCAGCATTTGCCAAGTGCCGGGGATTTTGGAATAAAAACGGGTGTTCCACACACGCAGCAGAAGTATTTGAGAACGTGTGCAAACTCCACCTAATATGTCCCAGTGACACTAGGTGGAACTCTTTCTTCTTGGCAGTGGAACGTACACTGAAGACTGATAAAGAGCAAGGCGAGGGTTCCCTGAGAGCAGTGTCAGCAGCCCTCAAAGGTCATGTGCATTTTTCTACTTCCATTTTATCTGTTTTAGGGCTGGGCGATATGGCCAAATTAAAAACAAAAAAATCTCGATTTTTGATTCTATTTTATTTTTTATTAAAAACAAATAAATATAGCTTTTGCTAACATGGTTTCATTTAACACACAAAAATCTTCTATTGTCTCCTTGAAACTCCGAACCAGGAGCTGTTACTGCCATAGGAGGCAGTGACCTGACCAAAGAGCAAGGCTCAATTACAAAAAAAAAAAAAAAACTTTGAAAATCAACTCCTTTTGAAGTTGAATCATAAATACTGGTAATATTCAGATTTAGAAATGTCTGGCCTTTTGGGTTGATTACTGTGCCAGAAGATTCTGTTTATTGTGGATCCAGTGCTCAGTACTAAATAAGTTGAGCAGTCAGTTATAATACTGGGTCTTTGTAGATGTACCAAATGTCCAATTCCATCACTTTTAATCAAATTAAGTAAAATGGTTGAATTAAGACCAAACACTTTTACTTTTAAAGTACATTTTAAAATGAGTACTTTTGTACTTTTACTTAAGTAGATTTTTCCCTGGATACGTTTACTGAAGTAAATTTTTTGTCCCTGTATCTGAACTTTTACTTAAGTAAAAAAAAGTTTTCACCATTTCATCCCCATGAAAGCCTAATCGTTCTGGACCATGCACAAACCTACTATCTTCTCAATGTATTGGACCGGGGTGGGGGTGCTGCTGTCCATTTGTGACATCACACATGATACAGTGAAAACCAAACTGACTTTCGACTTCTATACTTCTCTTATACAGCAGATAGTACGCAACATTTTCACACCTTCAAACCGGTTTCCACTGGACCCCCTCTGCTACTCTATACGCCCCACAAAAACACTGGGCCCCATGAATTTGTCATGCCCCCCCCATCGGCAGCCCAGCCAGCTCATAAAATCCACATGGGGACTTTATGTTTGGCTGTGCTGTATAAATTTACTGTGCAACGTTTAATCATTTATCCATTTAAGGTTTAAGCTACATAAGGTGTGAGTTTTACATTTTGGAATTTTTGATAGTTTTTGTTACTTTATGTGTTGAAAATGTTTAACTGTATACGTTAATATTAAACATCCTGTATTTAGGTCCCTATTTTCAAGCATTGTCATTGTCTCTTTTTTTTGTTTGTTTGTTTGGCAGTGAACTAAAATGAAATGGCTACAAGATCTATGTTTCATAAAGGTGGCAACTTCTTGCTCATAACTCAACACAACAGAGCAACATGGTGTAAGTCCAGTGTCCTAAAATGGCCTGTTAAATTTCATTTAGATGTAAGTAAAATACAAATGTCCTCATTATGAAAGAGGCTACCGTTCTGTGGTTCCAGGCCTGATTAATCACTAATAATGAAAAATACCGGTGGAAGCAGATCCCCATGGGCTTGTGTTATAATTATGGAATTATATGATCTATTGGGCCATATTCCCTGTTTAGATGCTAAGTTATACTGAGGATTTTGTCGAAAGAAAATTAAAGCTTTAAAATTAAATGAAAAAAGATAGAATGTGCTGCATTTTATAGTAGTTCAGTAGGGTTTTTCTTTTTTAAAGCCCAACTAGTTGTAATTGTAGCTTATTTTCTATTCTGATGCTCATAACAGGTCAACAATATTGTGTTCAATTAAAATCTCATGCCATACACAGGCAGCTCTGTAAGACATATTTTTCCTTTGATACCAGCAGAGCAGCACCGGTGGGAAAATGTCCTTCACACCACAATTCATAACGCAAATCTACAGGCAAGAGCACTACACCATCAAAAGGAAGGTTTTCTGTGTTTTCTAACGGTGACCTTGTCTGCAGTTGAGTTGCACATTAATTCTGTGGCAAAGGAAAAATGGCTTAACCTAACGCTGACTGCAGACATTTATTTAAACCTGCTGGAATCAGAGCCACTTGGCAAGATGAGTGGAGAGTGCACCGAGCTCGCACAATGCAGTGAAATACAAGCCAAATAGAACACCGCAAATAAATAATAAAAACCCTTCTAATCTTTAATGTCTTTATTGAACGCAACCACTAAACATTCTCAGTTTTGGTAGAAAAAGTCAGTGGTCCATTGGATTGAAAGAACTGGTTTAAGCTCCTAAACCAAGAACTTCAAAAATGCTTTGTGTAGCTTACAGATCAGACCTGCATAATGGTCGGGAGGAATTTTTGGCTTCCTCTTACAAACTCATTTAGCTTAGATATATTCTTAAGAAGTCGGCTCTTTGAGATAATTCCAGATCATATTTGTTTCGTTAAAGTCTGAGGTCTCACTAGGCTACTCCAAAATGTATTAAAGTGTGTTAAATGTAGAAGATTTATTTCAGGGTTTAGGCTCTTTGTCCTGCTGCACCATTTCTCTTCTACTAAACTCTAGCTGATAATCAACCACTCCAATGTTATCCTCTAAGAAACCTGATGAACTTGGTAATTATTTGTCCTTTCCAAGCCAGAGACAACAAAACCTCCATTCCTCCACTTAAACCTGAAGTGCTTGATAATTTTCAGTATCACTGGGCAAAAGATCTATAAATAACTTTCAGTATAATGTAATTGAAGTGGTTTTCCAGCTGCAGAAAATCTACTCTGTGACAAAGATTTTAGCTAATCACGTCTTTTCAGATAGGAGAGGTTGAACATCATGGACAGCTGGAATTACCGACTGCAGTGCAGATGCACCGTAGACATAATTCCACTACTTTACATTTTGTTAAAAAGGAAGCATGGCATCAGATAGCATCAGAGCATCTATATTTAAAGTTCTGTGCAAAAGTCCTAGTCCAACATAAGGTTTGATGGTTTAGTAAAGCTCTAAGGACCACACATATGCATTTGATAGTGTCTGTATGTAGATCCAATCTGATATATGTGAAGTATGTACAGCAGGAAAAACTAAAGTTTCATGGAAAAACAGCTTCTATAAACCAAAGTGATCGTATTTAGTGTGACTATCCTTTGCACTTACCATGTCTGTAACCCTTTGTTCAAACAATCAGAGCTTTATTGCATTAATTTACTGACATTTTATACCAGTTACATTGAACACGTCAGATGTTTCTAATCGTTCGTGCTGCTTCTTGTCATGGGGTCAGAGGTGACACTTAAATATTGACTTTAACATTTACAACACATTTAGTTCTGTTTTTTGTGTGTCTTTTTAGGCTGTCCTTTAAGGCTGGAAGACTCATCATGATACACTCATACACTGAGCTCTTTGCTCCTCCTCCTCCTCTCGGACCTCCTCTCTCCTCTTCTCCTCTATTCGAGCCTCAGCAAATACATGTTACTGACTTGACTTCTTCCCCAGAATCTCTGCTTTATCGCTTCACAGGTTTTCCTTGGATCATCTCTGGACCTGCTGCTGTGGTCCTGCTTCTCTCCGGCCTTCATCGTCATCACTCATTTATCCACATAGTTGTGATAGTGTTTATTATATAGTTCCATAGATGGTAGAGGTTTCTATTATTTGTACTAACAGTTGCAGTAGTGGTACATCCACTGTTAATACTTGTATTTGTAGTAGTAGTATTAACATTTATGGACATTTGTTCTAATTATTGGTAATGGGCTTTATGCACAGCCCTACTACTTGAACTTAAAGCAGCTCCCTTATTTCCTGTCTTTCATTACTGGACACACTGATTAATCCAGGTGTGCCTGCTACTTCTTGTTGTGACTACTGTGACCAGGTACACCTGGATTAATCAGTAGTTGCTTTTCCATTGAACATCTGTGCAAAACTTTACCGATATTTACTAAATGTTGAAAAAAAAACAAATGCGTAATGCCAGTTTTTCCATTAAATCACAAATGCGATGATTTGTTTATTATCACAAGATGACATGAGAGGTCATTCCATAAACATAGCCATGAATGTAAATATCATGTTGATTTACAGATATACACATTATTATTATTATTATTATTATTATTATTATTATATATTATCCCTCTATACTGTACTAAATTAAAAAATTATTTGGTTTCCTGGTGTGTCCATATATACCACGCCATGTTTCTTTTAAAACTTTTCTTTTTCACTTGTAATGTCTGTCAACCTCAGTTTTTTGTTTTTTTAAATTTATATGGTCCTTTTGCAGAAAAAGGTCTTTCCATTGCAGTATTGCATGATTTACTATTTGCACTATGCCAGAAAAACCACCTCTTGCTAGCACAAAAACTTTTAATCGACAAATGAGAGTTTTGGCAAAATTGTCGTTTTTCCATTCGGTACATTTTTATGTGCAAGTTATATTCGCACAATTTGAGGGTCAATGGAAAAGCAACTATTGTGCCCAATAATGAAAGAGAGGAAATAAAGAAACTGCCTTAAGTTCAGGTGGTAGTGGGGCTGTGCATAGAGCCCAACAGCTCTGTTTAAATTTGCTGTGCATCCATGTGTTTCTTCTGAAGAACAAAACAATTCAGGATCCAAAGCTTCTGTTTCTGTCTCAATAAAGATCTTGTGCTGGAGTTAGTGAAAAGGTGTGATTTTGTCATTTCTGAACTATTACAGTTAACACTTTTGCTTTAAAATGTCATATTTGGAGGTTTTATTAGGCTAATATTACTCATGAGCAGGTGTCAGTGTTTGAACGGGTGTATAACTCATTGTGGAGTGCAACTCTTCATTCATCTGTGTTGGTGTGAAGTTGGCAGCTTCTCCGCTCTGGCTGACCTGTACATGCAGCTGTCAGCCAAACAGGTAGGAGGAACAGATGAGGTGTGGGGGTTATGGCCCCAGACAGATGAATAGCCCTCTTGATTGACGCTGGCCTTTGTGCACATCTCAGCGCTGCTGCTGTTCTGACACGAGTCTGTTGCACAGTAATGTGTGATCAGAAGAAAAGGGCACTGGCGGCTCTGATCATCATTCTGCCCGACTCCCCCGTCACTGCCTCCCCACCCTCACGCCAACATCAACTGGACAGAATCAGACTTGACACCAAACACACAGTCTACTAAGTCAGGTGAACATGGGATGAGAGAAGAGTAAATTGAAGGGTGGAGGCGAGAAGCTGCAGGTGACTGGGAAGGGTTAAAGATAGGACGAGGCAGATCACCTGCAAATTCACTGAAAAATTAAGTAACTGAAGGTGGAACCATCACATGCTTTTACCTATTAAAGTATCTGACCTGTCTGATGAGGATAGACTATTTTGCCACTATTATATTTACCATTTTAGATGCATAAGTGGGTCAAAAATGAACCAGTGAGGATGTTTTCTTGCAATATCTTTGTAATGAAATGTTATTTCATATTCCAGGTATTCTTCATAAAACATGTTATTGACATCGTGCTATTGAAATCAACACATTGATTTGAACATGGGTTGTTTTTTTTTTACCCGTTTTTGAGTGTAGGGTCCAGACTCTTGTATGTCTAAGGGTGATGTGGTTTGTAGTTTTGGTTGTTTTGTAGAGAATCATGTAGTTATTGGTTCACTACAGAGCTGTCATTCTTATTTAGGGAGGAGATGTATGCAGCACTGTTTGACTCAAACAATGACAGAAAGACTTATACAGTATGTACCTGTAATACTCAAACCTCTCTTGTAGGTTTCCTCTATTTTACATTTTAAAATTCCAGATTTTTTTCCTCAGTTTGGACTTGCAGACTTCTCTGTAGATTTTGCAGAACCTATGTACATTAGAGTCCAGTTGAACAGATTTCCAGTTGCTCCCAATACAAGCTATAAATGCATGAAATATGAAGGTACATAATTCTGCAGATAGTGTGAATACCACTTAAGTTGGTAAGTGTTGCTTATTTTAGTATACACAAAACCAACTTAGTTAGGGATACTAAAAGAGCTCAAAGAAAGACTTGACTCCTTTCATCATAGTCAGACATGGATACATAAAAAGAACTTTATTAGCTGAAAAGGAGTGCTAAAATAAAAGATGGAAAACCAAAAAGAACCAAAAATAAACATTGTATTTATCTTTAAACAGGACACAAGTACTTTTCTCCTTAAATCCATATAGTTGTTTTCCATCATATCACTCCCAAACCACCTCCCTCTAAAGACTGTCCAAAATGACTGATGTCATCTGGCCACTATTACTTTATTCCACACACACACAACCTAAGAAATTGCCAAACGACTATAAGGCACATAAACACAGACAGACAGACAGACAGACAGATACTTTATTAATCCCGAGGGAAATTCACATGGGTTTGTGGGGAAGTTTCACTGGTTATATAAACATTTTTAAAATCCAACTGTCAATATGCTATCATTCTATCAGATAATGCCAGAATATTACACATTGTTTAGCCAAAAAAGAAAGAAATTAGTTAGTTGCTGCTTTGATTGGTATGTTTGAGCGGCAACATTTTTTTTTTTTTACACTAACTGAAGAAGTGAGTAGCTTTTTATTTCTAAAACAACCATCAGTTTGTAGAGAACATAAGATTGAAGTGTGTTTCAATTGGAAAAAGGTCATGTGGTCTAATGAGTCCAGATTGACCCTGTTCCAGGGTGATGAATAGAGGTGGATGAAGTGATCAGCCATTATGCCTAGTGCCGACAGTACAAGCCAATGGGGGCAGTGTTATGATCTGGGGTTGCTTCAGTTGGTCATGCCTAGGTTCCGTGACATGATGTGTCCATAAAATGAGGTCAGCTTAACCTGAATATAGTGAATGATTAGGTCTGAACATAAGAGGATTTTTTCTTTGCTGATGACACAGACATACTCCAGGATGATGATACCAGGATTCAACAGGATCAGATTGTAAAAGAGTGGATCAGTAGCATGAGACATCATTTTACACATGAATCGGACATCACAGAGTCCAGAGAACCCCACTGAGAATCTTTGGAATGTGGTGGAAAAGACTTCATACAGCGGTTCAACTCTTAAATTATCAATACAAGATCTGTGCAAAAAACTGATGCAGCTCTAGATGGAAATAAATATTGTGATATTTACTGAGACATTGCATAAACACTGTGTTGCATAAACAATGCCCTATAATCAAAGCTACAGACGATCCAACAAAAAAATGTCTCTGGCTTAGATATGCAGTTCGTACTAATCAATTAACACCAAACCCTGGATGAGAAACAAGAATATTTATTTCTAGGAACTCTGAAATGTCTTCATATTTTAGAAAACAGAAGAGGCAAATATCCTCCTGAGACCCAGCAATGCATTTCTGTCCTCTGTAGGGGACAAGACTTTCACAGCTTAACTTAAAAAAAAAAAAAAAAAAAAAAAATGTTGTACACAGCAAAAGACATTCCATATAAATAAATAAATGAATGAAAAATGTATCTGGTAACACCGTTGCATCATGCTATTTCCAATCAAGCCAATTTTTTTTTTTTACATAAAAAACCCAAAAGTTTTTATTTTCCTTCATCAAATGAGAAATCTGGTTGAACAGCAAACTTTCAGTGATTGGGATCAAAATTGTCAGCAGTGACAATCTAAATCATGGAAGATGAAAATGTTTATTTAGAAATGAGTAATGTCCATCACAATTTAAATAATATTTCATGTCGTTAAAACAGTGACAGAGTGGATTCAGTATAGAAATAGTGGAATAAGTCAACTATCCAAACCCATTTTTCCCCACTTATGACATTGTGGGATTATATACAACACTGAGTTTAGTTGGAATGGAGATAAAAACAGGAGGAGATACTTGTAAGACTGCAGACACTGTGGTAGAGCCCTGGCAGGGTAAAACACTCGAGGTAATTAGTGCTGCTTGGGAATAAAGGGGTTTCTCCATACAATGCAGTGGAGGACAGAGTGCCATAGCCCTATGCAGCTCAAGAGCCCACTTCTCAGATACAAGAAGAGGCTCTAGGGGGACAGCTAGCCCTCACATTTCTCTCTACATTCACCAACAGACAGCACAATAACAGACTGGTTAGACTGTGCTGTGACTGAAGTGTTGTGGGCGACATCTCTGCAACAGCCACGGGTGTAGTGTCAAAATATTTTAGAGCAAAATGCTGAACAAAACAGAACTTTATCATCTGCCTCTGCTACCTAAATATTCTTTTATAAGCTCACTAAGCGATACATCAACGGTGAATTGAATTATTATATCAAATCTTCAAGGAGTCACCTCTAGTGATGAGTGAATGTAAAAGTCGAGAAATATCACACTTTTCACATTTGTCTTTATTAACTCTGAACTTCTAATGAGCTGTTTGTGTTATTATCAATGCAAATGTGACCTTCAGACAAAATAAAAAAGATGGACATAATAAAAGTTAAACCAAATCATTGTTCTCAAGGGAATTAGGACTCACATATTTATTAGTAGTCCAGTCAATGACCACGGACTGAAGGAACATCCAATGACTGGCAGACTGTTGGAATACCTCCTCATCATATAATCCATCCATCCATCCATTTTCTGAACCCGCTTTATCCTCACTAGGGTCACGGGGGTCACTGGAGCCTATCCCAGCC
>JAPQRP010000030.1:9987951-9999668 GCA_037367295.1 Apogon hyalosoma | reverse complement strand
GGGGGGTGTGATAACAAATTCATGGGGCCCAGCATTCCCGGAGGCCCATACAGCACTGGAGTGGGCATGGAGAGTTAGACAAATAGTAAAGCATCTTCAGTTTCACTTTGCACCATTCCAACAATCACAGACTACTACCCCCCCGAACACTAAAAAGACAGCGCTCAAACACTCCACCAAGTTACCATGAAGCATTTGTTGTCATTATGTGTTCATGGAAAAATGTATTTCACTTTACCTTGAGAGAGTTGTTTCTTTTCTTCTTCAAGTTTTTTTTTTTTTTTTTTTTACCCAACGGGTATAACTGTTTGGACATGGTGAAACCGCTCTAACAAACTGACTAATTGCTTCATCCTGGGTTGCCAGGTTTTCATTACAATCACCGTTTTCACTATTTGGCGTTGCCAGATCATCAACAAATCAAATGACAAGATACAAAAGTTTGGGGCCCCTTGGTGGCTGCAGGACCCTTAGCGTCGCTTAGTTCACTTATAGGGTGGGCTGGCTCTGAGAATCGGACCGCTGAATCAAGTCTTCATCACATTCCAAATTAAAGTCTGGACTTTATGGTGGCTTATCCATGTGTAAAAATGATGTCTTATTCTCCCTGAACCATTCTGTCACAACCTGATGATCCTGATCAATCCTGGCATTGCCCAGTCTTTTTGATGTTAAAGACATGAGAGGCTACTTGCTGCAGTTAGAGTTAATAAACAGCCTGGTCAAAAAAAAGTAACTGCCTGGATTTAACTATGCAAATAGTTCAGATCTGTCCATGGGTAAATACTGCAGTGGTTAATAATGTTTCAGCTGGAACAGGAAATTTAACTTTAACTGATGTAGTGTATGTTATAGATGTCATTTTTATTTTTTATTCTATCGTGCTCATCTATATCAGGTAAATGGACCAACCATGAAAAATAGTCTTTCAGTATATGCAGGGAAATGCATTTAAATAATGCCTTTCTGTCTAGATAGCAACTCAAAGCGATGTGTCACAAACACCCACACAGCCACTGTGAGCAAAAGCAAAGCAGTTCAGAGGGTCATCGTCACAGCCCAGAAGGTCATAAGCTGCTGTCTCCTTTAGAAGACCTGTCCAGTTCCCGCTGCCTTAAAAAAATCTCAGAATATTCTGAAAGATGCATCCCACCCTGGACATTCCCAGTTTGAACTTCTGACTTGAGAAGATGGTTCAAGACCATGAAAACACAGACAAACAAGTAAAAAAAAAAATTAAAATAGAAGGTAGTAAAAACAGTAAACGCTGTCAGAAGTTCAACCATAATGCGATAATCTTAGGATTGTGCAATACCTGAATTACCAATTGATTGAAATGTGATGTCATGCGCTTTTTATACATTTAATTTAGTAAATTTTCGAGACACTAAGCACTTTTAATAGATTTCTTACGGAAATTATATTTTGTGCTTGCACTGTACAAAACATTCATTAATTTATTTATTCATTCATTCATTCATTCATTCATTCATTCATTCATTCATTCAGTAACTTGGGTTTCATTGTCTTTCTCACCAACCCTCTGGTTTGTGAACCTGCTCTACCAACTGAGCTACAACATGTGTATTCCACATTCAATGTGTGCACTGATGTTGCAGCGACTCTGGAACCGCCAGTCCACATTTAGTATCACTTAAGACCACTTAGAGTGTTGGACTATTAAAAGTATCTGATAGTACCTGGTGGTCCTGGCTCTCACACAGTGGAAACACCACAAAATACCATCCATGGAAAATGGACATTATTTGAAAGTTGATTAATGTACACTGTCCCTTTTATCATGTAAAGAATGACTGGATACTTTTGGACCTAACATGTCCAAATATGATTATTGTCAGACAAGATGCTAAATAGAACATGAGTATTTGTTCTATTTATGTACATTTATGCAGAATTTTGTGTTAAAATCACAGAAAATCATCATTATAAAAAAGGAGGTCATTGCTTTGACACATATGTGTATGTTATCCATTACAGGCTCCGTCTGATTTGGGCTGATGTTAAATACACCACATCATTTGGTCACAAGTTGGAACATTATCTAGACAATGAATCAAAAGAATTCACAGATCCAGTTTAGTTCTTTAGTTGTTGTCATGAATCTGGAGAAAAGCTTTAAGAACATTATGTGCAAGTTCATTAGAAGAAACCTTTGACACAAAATGTGTGAACTGGACTCAAATGGTGAATTTTTTTTACATCATCATAGTTTTACATCTTTCTCTTTGCATCGCTGTTGAAGCTTCATCCATCATTTGCATAAAAAACATTTGCTGTGGAACTTTTGACTTGCTGCTTAGAGTGCTTAGGGTTACAGGTTACTGAAATTATATCAGAAAGGCTAAAATGCATCTTTAAAATCTTTTCTGGATGTTTCACAAGCTGTTGATTGATTAACTAGCATTTTTTTTCTCAAAATATAAAAACTGTTACATTGGATATAAATTGCAATATGAAAAATTCACTAAATCTGATGAGTTCTGAGATGATGGTTTTGTTTTGCTCTGTCAGTTCAAATTTTCGACATGCTGAAATCATGCTTGCTTGTACAGTCAGGACAATGGGAATCTGGACAGTTGAAGATGGTTGTAATTTCTAAATGGTTATTGCAGTATTCTTGTTGAACCCCTTGAATTAAAGCTGAAAATACATACTTCAGTCACACCTTGAATGGTTTGTTATAAATCATTTGTGATGGTGTACAGAGGAACAATTACAAAATGTGTGTCACTGTCCAGATACTTATAGACCTGACTGTATAGTCTCATTTTGGCTTTCAAAGAAACAATAATGCAGGGCTTCTTCACCTTGTCTTCAAGCTATAGCTTCAGAGTAAGTTTGATGTATTTTCTTTTGTCCATTTTTTGTCAATCATGAGAGAATACTGTCAGGATGATCAGCGTGTCACTTCAGATCTGCATGTTTTGTCATTTTTCCTTGATTATTCGGATGAGGTTTTGGATTTGGACAGCCCTCTGCACCCACAAACTTCCTGTGATGGCACTTCACTGAAGTCTGGACATTTGACGCAGCTACAGATTATAATTTGAAGCCATGTGACGCAGCAGGGATGAGACACTTCTATTCTGCAACTGCTTTGCTGATTGTTTCAGGTTGATAAGACAGGTGTGTTTTCAGTTAACAGTCCAGTGTAGTGCTGCTTTAATGACGTCTCCACCAATTTGGTTCCACATTCATGTTGTTGGTGTGTACATGTTGCAGCAGATCGCTGTCAGAGCTGCGTTCTGACTGTGAGAGGCGCTGTCACTGCCAAGTGCACACAGCTTGCTTGTGTCACATTCAATTAGGGTTCCTCCACTTTCCATGAGACAGTAATTGAGCCGGGGGCACTCCCTCTATTTAAAACCACAGGAGCTCTGCAGTTCACATTGTGTCCCCTGAAAGCTCCATCTCTGCTGATTTCCACCAGCAGAAGTCTCCCTCTGGGACCTGGTGGGGGTATTGGAGAGATGGGGTAAGCAGGGGTTGGGCTGGGGTGCTCCAGGCATTGTTGGGGCAATGTGACAACACCCCACCAACACACATACACACACACCACTCATCAGCCAGCCACCCACCATCCTCACCAATTAGACACAAGATTAATCAGTCCAACTGCCATCATCCTGGGAGTCAGGATCCACAGACTAGGCTGCTGTTCAGGTGGTCTGGCCTACTTTTCAGGATTGCTGAATGGCATCTGTCTTAAGTTTGTCTAGACTTAGTTAATCTCCTATTCCTGTCATTTTAAAGTCATATAAATGTTGTCAAGTCTACAAAATACACATATTCCCAAGCATTTAACAGGATGGCAATGTTGAGTGTTTTAAAGCTGGCAGCAGCAACTTATTCTCATAGTTGCTGGAAGTGTGACAATACACTCGACACACTTCATCTGACTCCACATTGTGCTCTTAATGTTGATTGCATAAATTATAGCTCCCTAATAACAACAACCAATCACAGTTACGGTAAGTCCCAACACCTTGTAAATCCCTCCCCTCACTTCAGTAAACATCAGTGTCATCACCACACAATATAATGTATTTGTGGCCAAAAACAACCCCCAGGAGTAAAAATATCTACCCTTTGCCAGTTTATACAGCTAAAATGAGCAAACAGAAGAAGAAAAATGAGGGGATTCACCTAAATCCAGTATTCTTGGGATTATATTGGATTATACTGTACTTCGTAATTTATGTCCAAATCCAGCATTCACATGTTTGCAGTGAGTAAGTATCTTGGTCGCTGGTGGATTTGTTTTGTTGCTCACCTGATATTAATGACAGAAATCAGAATGTGTGTCCTGTGACAGTCCTGCGATCAATATTTGACCTTACAATTGACCATCCCCATTGTAACCATAGCTGTCTGGTAAATAGTTTTTGTTTGTTTGTTTTTTTTTACCGCTATGCTCTAACAAGATCATAAACTGTATAATAGAAGTGGAGGTAACCACCATAATATCACTCACATGGTTGTGGATGACTGTGATTGAGTTTGTGTTTTGGTGTTTGTCATCTTGCATGTAGAATCTGAAAGTTGCCACAATAGTGTCCCAGAAAACAATGAAATATGCAAAGTAATGATGGTATTTGATGGTATTATTTGTGTAGCCTTGACAGAGGTGCTGTGTGTCAAGACAAAAAAAATCGTATTTCATTCAATAAAGAATGGAAGTCTTACTCAGTGGGTGAGTGACCTGTCAGTCACACCCACCAATGAAAGTCCACAAAGCAGATATCAAAACCTTATAGTCGTCCTAAAATCTTATTAATGAAGCAGTAATTTAGTGATGGACCACTAGTCTATTCATCAGTGTCCTAATACAGTAAATGACAGTAGAATGACTGTTACTTTAATATTTCCAGAAGGAAGTTAAATGCCAACTGGAGCTATCATCTTGCAGCTGCCAGTAATATTACACTTTGGTACTACATAGTCATTTATCTCGGGATTTTCATAACCACCAGTGTGATATTTTTGTTGATTTCCCTTACGGCTGAGCGATAAAACGATATATATATATTTCCTCAATAGAATTATGAGACATGCTCGATACAGTTTCGATAGAATTCATGCATCTATGTTTTGACAGACATAAGAATAGCCAATCATAATTAAGTGGCGCCGCACCGGACCAATCACACTAGAGCCACAGCAAGTTAGGTTGACGCACACAGCACAGGCATAAGAGCCAGCCGTAGCACACATGCTAATGTTTGGGCTGCAGTGGGAGGTAATGAGTGGTCCCTCAGTAGAAAATTTGACTGAGAACCAGCAACTGGGTTACTGAAATGTAGGGTGATTTTGTGTCATACGAACACCGTACAGTTGTCATGGTTTTCATAAGCGTACCTTGGGATCTTCTTACATCAGACCTATGGCCAACTTCATGAATTATTTTCTTGTAACTTGGATGTACGTCAGCCCTATGTGAAACTCATGGCACTCTCAAGTCGATGGTAGGAAGATCTGTTGCTGCTTCAGAATATTTAGATCGGTACATAAACAGCGGCCATGTACTAAAAGTCCTGTGTTGTGATCACTGCATTCAAGATGGCAAGAATGCCCACGAGACTGAAGCGTCTACATCCATGGTTATGTCCACTTCCACTTCTGCAAAAAACTTAACATAGTTTAATCTTAGAGTATTGTTTTTTCATTCATTCATTCATTCATTCATTCATTTTCTGAACCACTCTATCTTCTTGACTTGTCACGGGGGTGCTGGAGCCTATACCAGCATTAGAGATGTCCACTATAATTCGGTGATGACTGATACTCTTTTCAGGCATTAAACTACGTTAAACTTTTTTACATTAAGTGTTTTAGAAAGTGAATGTGCATTTTATGTGTTTGGGATCGTTCGTTGTCCATGGTACTAAATCACGCATTCCTGTAAAGTATGAGGGAAAACTGACCTGTACTGTTAGTTGTTCTTAGGAGTCATAATAACACATCAAATGAAGACATTTGACATAGAAGGTAGAAGAATAAAACATAGATACACAAGAATAACAGATGGAAGTGAACGTTAAAAAACACTAACCGTCCATCATGTACATTTTCTCCATCACTGTGAGCCTCATCCCTGTGGACTCTGCATTACCTCTGCAGATTTTGTGTCGTTTCTTTGTGCTTATTTTTCTGTTAATAAAACACTTTATTCGCTTCAGCACCGTGCATTTGAGTCAAGTCAGATGAATTCACTCCGTCTTGAGAGTTTGTATTTGATCCCTTCTAAGAACAGCACCGGTGCCGCATGAATGACGCACTACAGCCTATAGAAACACCTTATGTCCACCTTAAGAAAGTTGTGTGAATCTGTACCTGTACCTTCCTTGGTGTGAATGTCGCAAGAGACCGCTAATAACAACGTATTGTGTTTTTGTGATCTACTTGCAGCCAGTGCAGAAACATGTGGGTTCTGGAAAGGCCTCCTGATCCACAAATGTTGTGCATTGTTCTTCGGTTGTTCATAAGGCATTCGTTATGGCACCCTGCAAAAGGAAGTTTCATTGCGCGTTTGTGGAAAATCTTGGACAAGATCACTTATGTGGCTATGAACTTAGGAACAGTCCACGAACACTCCATTCTTATAAGGCCACCTTGAGAAGGTCGTATGAAATGGTCCATAAATCATTTGCATGGTGTTCGTAGCCGCTCGTAACAGCATTTGTGACTGAGGCCTAAACTATGTAATAAGTTTACAGGTGACATCATAATCTTGTTAGTGAAACATATAAACCACAACTGAAGTCAAGTTTTCTGTCTGATAAAGCAAAATTCTGAAAACTGACTCGGCAGGTGAGCAAGTAGCCATAGACCTGTCAATCAAAGCTTCTATCTTACCTGAGATCTCATAAATGGATGAGCAAATTAAAGACAAATCAGCAGATCACGTACTAGAGGTTCTGAATGAAATGGATGAGGCTAGAATGACTCCTAGAAAGAAAATAGTCACTCAGTATTTTTTAGAGAGAAGTGCAATTTAAAGGTGCTGTATGTAGGTATTATGTCCAGGTAATCATAAAATGGCCCTGACTGTCACCAAGCATTGAGGAATCCTGTTCTTTTCAAATACTGATATCACTGACAGTACTAGTCCAGCCAGAATATTTACATTTGAAAAGCTCAGTGTCAGCCCCTAAATAATGTTCATGTTGTCATTTTGTGTTTTGATCTGATGCTCCGCCCATCACCTATCTACCAATCACAGAGTCAGTAGTGTTTCTTCATCCAGGTTGCCAGTTCCACTGAGCTGCAGCTGGAACATTTCTGATCACAAATGTCTGTCGTTTATCCATTGTAGTGTTTGTTTGATCCATAATTGTAATTGATGAATCCCTGAAAAATGTATTTCTGTTGTGTTAACAGTTGTTCCAACATTTCCTTTAGAAGCAATTTAGTTACCTGTTCAAGTCATACATACTCATCCTCAGGTTTAGCTTCTGCTCTATTCTTTGGTGGCATTTTAGCTGAGACACGCCAAAAGCAGCACTTTGGCCCAGCAGTAGGACAGTGGAAACAGCAGCAGCACTTCCTCCATAGTTCCATGCGCCTGCACCTCACCCAGCTGTGGTGGTATCTCGGCCAGCCGTGATTGTAGCCTGGCTAGCTGTGGTGCTGTCCCGACTATCTATGATTGTCGCACAGGTAATTGTGATTGTCGTCTGGCTAGCAGTGATGCTGTCATGGCTAGTGGTGGTTGTAGCCCAACTAGCGGTGATTGATGCCTGGCTAACGATGGTGTTGTCCCAGCTATTGGTGGTTGTAGCTAGCTAATGGCGGTGTTGTTGCAGCTAGCGGTGGTTGTTGCCCGGCTAACAGAGGTGGTGTCCCAGCTAGCAGTGGTTGTTGCCCGGTTAATGGCAGTGTTGTCACAGCTATCAGTGATTGTAGCCCAGCTAGCAGTGTGGTGTTGTCCCAACTAGCGGTGGTTGTAGCCCAGCTAACGGTGATATTGTCCCAGCTAGCGGTGGGTGTAACCTGACTAACGGTGGTGTTGTCCCAGCTAGTGGTGGTTGTAGCCCGGCTAACAGCGGTGTTTACTGTCTTTTCCAAAATTCTGGTTTATTTTCTTCATGTATTGGTTAAACAAATCACAGTGTCAGCATTATTCTAGTATCCACACCCATGCCAAAGATGGTTTGGAACAACACAGTCCACTGAACAGCTCAGACAGTCCCATAGAGAATGGCTCTGGTGTCAGTCTTCTGGTGTTTTTGACTGAAGTGAAACTTCTAAACCTATGACGTTACTAAAACTAAAAAGCCTCTTATTATTCACAAAAATGTCATGACAAAGTGAGAAACAAAACAAGGATATGTATAGGAGATGTTTTTGGAACATGGAGACGGCTGAAAGTGGAGAAGAATTTCAAGACTGCCGCCCGCTCTTCTGTGGTCTCCTGTGGCCCAAGGTCTGACCAGGCCTGGGTGAGGAGAGCACCAGTCTGGGAAAGGAGACCGCTGAGCCACAGTTCAGGACCGCGGGACTGAGTGAAGAGACAGCCCCGGTATAAATACCGGTGTAGGACTTGTTGCTTGCCCTGGTAGCTCCTTTGTAGTAGATGCTCATGCTGGATCTGGCAACCCCTAGTCTGGGGGGAGGCGGAGGGGATACCACGCTCTACAGTATTTTGGATTTGATTCCAGTACCAGTTTTGGCCACAATCCTACATACAGCACCTTTAAGTCTGAGAGGCAGGGCTTTTTTGAGTAGCACCTACTGGCCACCAGTGGTATTACAAGTTAAAGATACTTTCACGTTGGCTTCATTCTGGAGCTGAGGTCATTGCCCCTTGATTAAAACATGATTATAAACGTACTGATAAATAGCAAATGTGTTTCTGAAATAATAATAATAATAATAATAATAATAATAATAATAATAATAAAATGCTCATTCTGTGCCCTGTTCTTTAACATTTATTGAAGTTGTTGCAAAGAGAGAGTGAGAAACACTCTATAATGAACATGAAGCAGATGAGTAACCAGCTCCAAATGTTACAAGGAAATCAAATCAAATTAATTTTATTATTTTTTTTTTATATACATCATAATAAAAGTTATCTCATGACACTTTACATATAAAGCCAGTTGAACCAGACTCTGAAGCCAGTTTACAGACACCCAACAGAATCCTCCAGGAGCAAACACCTGTGACTGGTGACAGTGGAAGGAAAAACTTCCTTTTAACAGCAGAAACTGTGTTTAGTATTAACAGTGGATGTACTACCACTACAAATACAAGTATTAACACTGGATGTAGTACTACTACAAATACAAGTATTAACACTGGATGTACTAATACTACAAATACAAGTATTAACAGTGGATGTACTACTGCTACAAATACAAGTATTAACAGTGGATGTACTACTGCTACAAATACAAGTATTAACACTGGATGTACTACTACTACAAATACAAGTATTAACAGTGGATGTAGTACTACTACAAATACAAGTATTAACACTGGATGTACTACTACTACAAATACAAGTATTAACAGTGGATGTACTACTGCTACAAATACAAGTATTAACACTGGATGTACTACTACTACAAATACAAGTATTAACAGTGGATGTAGTACTACTACAAATACAAGTATTAACACTGGATGTACTACTACTACAAATACAAGTATTAACAGTGGATGTAGTACTACTATACAACAGTACAAATAATAGAAACCTATACCATCTATGTAACTATGTGATAAACACTGTCACAACTATATGGATACATGAGTGATGACGATGGAGGCAGGAGAGAAGCAGGTCCAGAGTTGGTCCATGGAAAACCTGTGAGGCGATAAAACACAGAGACTCCGGGGAAGAAGAAGAGTCAGTAACATGTATTCGTTGGGGTGTAAATAGAGGAGACAAAGTAACAAATGAAGAAGTAACAAAGTTTTGTTCTGTTAGTCTCTTCCACCTTTGTCCTATTTATTTATTTGTATTTTGGCAAATAATATTAAGATGCAGGCAGTAAAAATCAATAGCATATGACCTGTCAAAGCACATATTATCATCTGATTGATATATGTATAACATTTACTCTGCTGACACTGGTAGTTAAGCCAGAAAGAAAGAGAGTGATGCCAACTGGTGTCTAGGTACATGGAATAATTGTAGACTGTGTGTACTTGTAATGATAAGAAAATGTGGTGTCAGTTAACTCTAAATGCTTATACATTTGTCTAATTACCTGTAATATTCACCTGACTCTAAGCTGCAGATGCTGGTCAGCTCCCAGTTGCCAACACCAGACTGCAGGTGTTACTGGGCAGCTCCCATTGTATCAGCATGAAAACAGAGAAAAGTAAAATAACTGCAAATTCAGCAAAACCCTCCTTACCTTCAGTAAATACAGACTATGATAACTGTAGTTCCAGCCTGTCCTGCTCTCACCAAACTCTTTTACCATACCCCCCAGCTGCAAACGACTCCACAATACACAAATGCTCCATCCAGCACCATGCATGTGAACGGGGCCTTTACAGCGGAGTTTTGTTTGAAATGGCAAGGGCCTCATCACCCGATCCCCATAATGACTCCCTCTCTGCCGTTCTGACACTTTAGTAAGATGAAAAGCAGAGAACCAAATCACATTAACACAAGCTGACTTATTCATATTTAGGCTGATTTCAGTCCATAATCTCTCAGCTCAGATGTTCACTGGGCTTATTAATACATGAAAGAAAAGGCCTAAGTCTATAAATCTGACATGAAAATTTAAACACTCCTGCATATCTTGTCTTTCATCTGTTTTAAAGGAACTACCCTTCGTTGGTGGATTGAAACATGGCCGCCACAGAGCGCCAGTTAAACGACCAGCGCCAGTTAAGGACCACCCTCCATGTTGATGAAACTCATACCCATGCTGTTCATGCTGCTCTTTAAAGTGCAAATCCACAGGCACTCTGATAATTGAAATGATTTGCTTGACATTCTTCCCTTTTAGGAGAAAGGATGTAGAAGCATGATGAGTATACTTCCCGTGACCACTAATAGGACACACAACTTCGCCTTATGGCTCCTTCAGCACTTGAGAGATCTATCTGCAAAAGTTTGTTTGATTAAAAAAGTCTTGCAACTGTTAAAAATTCCCCTCACTATTGGTATGAATACTGTTGTAGAATGCAGTTTGTCCCTTCAGTGTAATTTGTATCCTATAATGATTATCAAAGTGAATAACATGTTTTAAATATCTCGGATTACTGAAACACTGATTTTCATTGTAACTGCATATAATAGTGTGAATAAATATGATGTTCACTCAATCCTCTTGTTAAAGCGCAAGTAAACCCCTGACAATTCTGTTTTAAATCTCTTAAGTCCACTTTCTAAAAGAAACCCCTTCAGTTGTACTCCATAAGACGTGTAATACAGACAATGGGGACACGCAAATAATATTTTGATTCTGTTAGTGTTTTGCTACCGTTTACACATGTGATGTTTGTCAGTTTAAAAGATAAGTCAAGAAAGATGCAGATGCCCGAACAGGATCAAAAAAATCATTGGTCCTTTGGCATTTATATGATCTCTGAAATGAAGAATTTAGGTGAATCTATTCTGTTATATTTTTGTATTCCATTTAGTATGCTTTTTAGGCATTTTATGATTTTTAGATAAGTTATGATGCTGCTTTTTTAATTGTACAGCACCTTGGGCTGGATAGGAT
>JAPQRP010000030.1:9971944-9986266 GCA_037367295.1 Apogon hyalosoma | reverse complement strand
TGTTGAACCTGCTTTATATTCTCTAGGGTAGCAGGGAGTGCTGGAGCCTTTCCCAGCTACCTGTGGGTGAAGGTGGGGTAGACCCTGGACAAGTCACCAGTTCATCGCAGCGCCACCATATAGAGACAAACAACCAATCACTCTCACATTTACACCTATGGACAATTTTTTAGGTTGACCAATAAACAGTGCATGTCTTTGGAAGGTGGGAGGAAGATGGAGCAAATAGGTATGTTAAGGCAAAACTGCATAGAACAGGCAAAAATTTCTTGAGGGCAAACAGTTACTCCGCCATACTCATCCCCCAACAATGTAGCTTGTTTTGTTATAAATATGGATTAAAATTATTTGTAATATATAAGTGGGGCAGCTAATGATGAAAATTATTGGTACAATTCAAATAATCTGAACAATATTAAGTCTCAGTAAGTAAATAAATCTAAAAAGATTATCTTTCAAGATAAATATTCCAAATTCAAGTCAGTTTATTGAAGTCAGATATTCCTCTTTTGCAGTGAAAGAACAATTAAGTATTATATAGGTTTCAAAGACTTTCATTGACAAATAAATCACATGTAAGCAAAGAATCCATTAGTGTCAGTCCCACAACTTTTGACAAACAGTCTTAGGACTGTTTGTCACTCACATGAACCTTTTCAGATCTGTGGTTGTTACTGCTGCTGTCAGTTATACTTTTTGATTTGATGAGATTCCCGCTGATATTGTATATTATATATCAGTAAGATTTTAGTTTGATGAGAAAAGTGGTGCGTCATTTGATTTTCATGCAGCCTTGGAACAGCAGAGACAGAGAGATTACATACTGAAATATTTATTTAATTATTTATTCATGTGGTCATGTCAGTTATATAAAATGCTGCCGATGTGAGATATGAGATAACTGAGTACAATTCTTCACTGTGTCTCAAAACTTGCCCTTCTGTATTTTTATATTTACTGCTTTGAGCTTGTAAGTGCATTCACAATGTCAGTTATAGCAAAATGCAGCACACTGTGATTATCTATAAGCGATCACCACCTTGCTGTGTGGTGGAAGAAGAGCCACAAGAAAATGTCAGGAAGATGTAATCGAAGTAGTGGCAGCAAATCACTATGCACAAAGTCATGCTTATTTAAAAAATAATAATAATTTGCATGCTGCTCAAATACCTGTAGTCTGTATACAGTATACCAACAGAAATACTCAATTTGAGACACAATTCTTGTTTCCATTCAGAATCAACATTCAGGATTCCACTTTGCTGAATGGTAATTGTGGAATGTTATTAGATTTCTATAGAATTATAAAGAATATATATATGTGTGACACCACTAACCACCTCTCACACTTTTTATCACACCTTCACAGTTGTCTTCATTCAACCTTTTCTTACAGTTCAATAGGTGTGTACAGATGCACGTTACAGAAACCCACAAATCTATATCATATACTGTGTACTGTGTTAAAGCTTTTTTATTATGCAGGGGAAATTTTTGGATATCATTATGTGTTTCTTTTCCGTGATAATCTACCTGTTTTACTATTGCTTTAAAGTAGTCCCTGTGGGGAAATAAAATGTTATCTAATCTACTTACTTTCTTTAGCGGCAACTTTGTAAAAGTAGTTTCAAAGTATTTAACCCTGAATTCTGCGAAGGAGTAATCACAGAAACACAACTGAAAACAAAAGAGCAACATCTGAATTTAAAAATTCACTTCTGTTATGTACAAACTGCAGCCACAACACAGAGAAGTGGAAAACTTAAAACCCAGAAATCACTGTGATCATTTGGAGGCAGAATATGCCTCCTGGACATACACGGTTTAGTACTTGTTTTATAATCGATCATGACAGACGTTGTGAAATGAGAGCGGGAACAGCATGCTCTTTGAGATCTTTAACAGCCTAGTATCCAAAGTTAAAAGCTGTGTGTCCAGGGTTAAAAGTTGGCCAAGCTCTCTTCGGCTAAAACCAGTGCTGTGCCAAAAATCTGTCTTGGGTCAGGTCTCCCATCCAGAGTGTGGGCTGTGTTAGTGCACTGAGTCAAGGTTTTACTCAGTGAGTCTGCTCATCAGGGCCTCAGGCCTTGGCACTCCTGATGGCTGCTGGCCGCTAGTAACCCCTCCTCCTCCTCTTCTTCCTCATGCTGGTTTAGTGCATGGTGGAGTAGAAGGACCCCGGCCTTGCAGACTTTGCTCCTTTCTCTTAATGTTTGCTGCATGCCCCCCTCTCACCCCACTGCTCTGCTCTCCCAACATACCTCCTATCTCCTCCGTTAAAATAATGCTAATGCAGAGGTCAGCAAACCAGCACACGGTTTTCGGAGGCCAACAGCTCCCGAGGAGGTGCTTTTGATTTTCAACTCCATTGAGCTGCACTTATTCAATATTTACTCTCCAAGACCTCTGCATTAATTTTACACCGTACTTCTAAGAGGGCCCATCTAAAAACCCCTGCAAAGGGCCTTATGCAGCACTCCTAACAACCCCCCCACCATACACTTACACCCTTAAACCTCCCTCTCTGTGCACTCCTCTGAAGGCTTCATTCTCCGCTCGTCTCTGACTCCTTCCTATCCACCAGTGGGAAGGCCAGTCCTGGGCTAGTTATTGTTGGTGCACTGTTCTATCATTACCACTAACCTTGACTCCTGGCTGCTTGCTGTAATCACGTGGAGCCACCAGGGAGGAAGTCTGGCCTGGGGTGAATTATTAATTAGCAAGGCTGGTTCTCCCCCTCAGCGCTCCCTGGGAGAGGGGGGAGGGGCTGTGTGTGCTCCACGCAGGCGGTAGGGGTTACCCACCATGCAGATGGTATTAACACACCTATCAAGGTAAGAGAGATCAGCACTCTGGGCTACTCGTGGAATTGTTAAGCAACACAGAATCAATAACCAACAGTGCATCGCTTCCTGCCATGCATGATGTGTGCCTCCTACTCTCCAGGCCTATAAAGAGCTGTACAGTATGATTGGGGGGGGGGGATTGGTATGGGGGGGTTCATTAAGATGAACTTCACAGCCTTCCACACTGGGGACATGCTGTAGGTTGATGAATTCCAGTTTTCAACTAATGATCAACTTCTATATGAAGTGAAAAACAAAGCAAAGCTTCCTAATACTTGTTATCCTTTACTGACCTTTTTACACCTTGCCCCAAGCACACACACAAAATAGAATGAATTCAGTCACACACACACACACACACACACACACACAAATACACTAGGCAATATAATATGAAACGACAAATTCTAACCCTGTGCAATAACAGCATGTCCACAGACAAAATTTGACAAAAGGCAGGAGGACAGACATACAGATACCTTACAGTACGTTTTGAGAGCCTCAGTTCTCTTATTTGGCAGATCCCCCTGGGGTCATCCATTTCCCAGCACCCCTGACTTTCCCCCTTAAACAGCAGAGACTACGGGGACCGGGACCGAGGCTTTGATCTTCACACAACTCCCTTAAATCACAAGGAGGAAACAGGGATTTTTCTCCAAAGGGTGTCTCTGTGCTCCTATTCCCCAGGAGAACCGAGCCAAGTCATCTATGAAAGTGAGTGAATTGCGGAGCAAAACAGTGCTCCCCAGGGTGCAGAAACAGATACTCCACCAGTCACTTTGCTGCTTTGCCAAGGAACACTGGTAATGAAAAATTTATCACTGTATGATGTACAGTACCTGCAGCTACTCTACCTGATGCACAAAGTCACATATAGTCAGTTAGGTGGTAATGACAAATTGCAGTTGAAGTTTTACAGCTGAAATGATTTCACAACTTTTACTTGTTCCCGTGTTAATTAAATAATTATTACTGCAATAATGGAGCAGTCAGTTCTGAATGAATCTGCAGCAGCATCATTAAATCACTAGAGACAAAATTCTGCATGTATTTTTGAGCAAATTCTCAATGATATGCTGCACATAATTAGATTTTTTTTAAGCTAATACAAAGAATATTTTTATTCTGATCTTCCATTGACCTTCCAGTGAACTTCCATTTTTGTGGCCCAAATGCTCAAATGTTGATGGAGACAAAACTTCACAATAATCGAGAGGATACATTTTGCAGCATATGTTTGGATTGTGCTATATTATGTGAGGCAAATGGTGTGTTGTTCTCAGCTGTTTTTAGCTCTTTTTTTTTTATGGTTATCTGCAAGTAAGATTTTACAGTTTAAGTTAAAAGTCAAAATCAAATCATAAATACACTTTCAGTTCATGCTCTCAATAGTTGTCTACTGAGATGAACCATGTAAAATAATGTCTAGTTATTCTTATTGTGCTCTGCAGCAGTAATTTCTGTGGTTCTACTTGTTGAAAATATCAGCTTAATTATGCATGAAAATCTACAATCATAGTAATCATAGTTATTGTTGCCATGTGCCTGTTGTTTTCTTAGATCTCTGCAGTTCTATGTCGACAACAGATCTTAGAATCTGACTTTTCAATTAAGGCACGATACTCACAAGTAGTACAGGTATATGAAAAAGGCATATTGTATAAATACGACTTTTTCCTCTTCATTAGATGCTTAGAACACTCCACATTTAAAGCCATTAAAACTGTTGAGTCAAGGTAATAGGATAAAGAGATAAAGGTGTAATATGGTGTAATGTTTGACCTGGCCTTCTCAAACTATATTATAACACAGAGATAGTAAAACAGACTTGTTTCATAAATGTGTCACAACAATGTCAAGAAGATAATCTGTTGTTAAAAGGACCCCGCTACTATCAAGTATTTCTTGTAATGTAATATAAGCATGTGTTCATTATGTGTGGATTTTAGTATAATGTAATTAAAGTGGAATGATTTCTTTTTTCTCTTTATGGCGGGGAAACTATTCATAAACACATCATCATTATTATCAACAATTTACAATATTAATACCTTTTCAGTCCATTAATCTATGAACACTTCTCTTTACCTCTGTTTTGGTCTCCACCAGCTCTTTCTGTGTTAGCCTCTAAATGTTCAACTATTCCACTACTTCCAACAAGTGCTCACTAATTTTGTCTGTTTGTTTTTTGTTTACAGTGTGTTTATCTGAACTTTTTGGGTCGAAGCAGTTGTTTGATGCTGAAGTTGAGTGGGAAAAAAAGGCAAACCCTTAAAACCAAAACACTGGCATGGAAGACACTCAAGAGCACAATTTTGCCGAGTGTTGGGGATAATTATCTGTCACTTGTATTCCATGTTGGCAATTAATCTGTAAAAATACTGATGACAGCTTTAAAATGTGTATAGGCCTGTGTTTGTATGTTTGATGGTTTACACTGGAGACCTCATTTATCCACCAAACTAAGCTTTACATTTCTCTGGATCCATGTCTGAAATGAATACTATTATATTTGTATTAATTGTGGAAAAGGTACTTTCTTCATTCATACCTCTAGCTCGAAAGTCCCTCACAGTTTCCCTTTATCTACTTCCTAGTTCCGCTCTATCCTAAATATTATTCCTCTTGTCCAGCAGATCATGACATCTCACCACATCCCTGGGGTTTCCTCTTTATTTGAATCCTTGGGACTAGATTTTCTGCCTGCACTTTTGATGAGAAAAAACTGCCTTTATGAGGGTAATTCATCACCTTTAAATGCGATCTTCTGCAGAGGCTGAGTGTTTCTGAAAAGAATTATGCCTCGGAAATTAAGAATGTAAGGATGGCTGCAGAGGCAGGTCCGCGGGGAGTCATTTGTGGTCCTACTGTAAGTGTGCAGTGCTGCGGTGGCGCAATAAAACACAGGGTTTTTAAGGGTTTCAAAGTGGCTTTCCTGCTCTCGCTTCTGTCAGCCATAAATTGAGAATAAACACGGCTATATATGGAGCGGCCATAAATGCCTTCATAATTCATACCTTTGGGGAGAAGCTCAGGTAGATTAAGTCTTTTCTGTGATGCAATGTTTTTGTGTGAATAATACACCCTCAGCCCTCCACCCCAACCCTGCTCCTGGGCTCAGCTAATAGCTTGATCTGGACATTATTGGACAATAAAGGGACACATTATATATTGCAGATGATTAGACTCATGGGTATATAAAGAGTGTAGGTGTAAGATCTCATGGTGTCACTGCAAGGTGCTTTCTCTGTTCATTTCATCATCCAGAGAGTAATTTCTAAAACACAATTTGTTGCAAAATCATTTTCTCTTGTTTATATCATATTTATTTAATCTTTTGTCTGCTCTTACATGTGATTAATCCCCCGGTTGAAGCCATTCCACCTCTTGCCTGTGCTGCGATTCTGTTCCGTCTCAGGATGGCGGGCGACTGGCATATGGCAAAGCCTTAAAATACAACAATACAAACATAAGGCCTTCACAGCTCTGCAGATCTGATGCTCATAAGCCAACAGAAGAGAAAGTCGTAAAAGACATAATACACCTCAGAAAAGAGAATCCAAGAGAGCTGGGTGCCAGATTTCTGATCAAAGCACCTTTTGAAGTTTGCACAGGATGTTCACGGTGTGTGTTTGTGTGTGAAAGGCAGAGTAAGACACACACTGAAAGCGTATTTCTGTGTTTTCTCTAGAAATCTGCCTGGGTGTCTGTCTTTGTCAGTGTAACAAAATGCACTGAGCAAACATGCAGTATTATGGTGAAGCACGTGCTATAACAATAGGCAGTTTAATATAATTAGTAAGTCTAGATGATTAGGGGATCATTACCTACCCAGATATCTGCAAAAAAAGTCAACCTGTAATATAAATAGAGTGTAGCTTTTCCTTCTGTTCAACCATCTCTTATGTTCCTTGTGAACTTGAAAACATCATGTCCAACCTGACAGCTTTTCAGGAACTAAAGAGAGCAATGTTTTTATTCTTTTACCTGATTTTTGAAGGTGAAAGGGCCAGAATTTTATGTGAATTATTTTGTCTGGCGCTTAATTCTAATAACCATAAAGACTAACATTTGTATGTCGGGTGGTTCACAAGATCTGAAAAAGTAAAAGTAGCAGTATAGTGCTACATGAAAAAAAATTACACCCATTCTAAATAAATGTCTTTCTTTTTCCTTCATGTCTGCAAATAGGCATTCGTTTAGTTTACTTTAACCTGTACATATTTGGCAAATTAAAGCTGGACTATATACATTTCTGTTGTAGCATAATGAGGAGTAATTGGTCATGTTTGTTGCATGAGTATCATGGATCAAAATTTCTCTCTGCATACCATTTACACTCCCACTGCACTGATGGGGAAAAAAAAAAAAAAAAGAAGCATTTAGAGAGTCACACAAGAAGGCACATGAATCTACTTGTGTACACATATACATATTAAGTATTATATTTGCACATGCATTAACAAAATTTTGCAGGTTTGTCAGCTATATGTACATTTTTGTTACAACATCTGGAAAGTTGGACATATGGAACTAAATTAAAGTAATTGAGTATTTACTTATTGATAGGAAGCGGCTGAATAAATGAATGACTATGGAAAGGTTGTGGGAGTAAATATGTTGTACTCCTTCCCACTCCTTCTCTGGTAAATATATTGTACATAAATAGATTTCCATGTATGTATGTATGAGTGTAGCCATATTTATGTAGGATTGGGTATATGTTTGTATATGAATAAATATTTAAGTGTAGATATCAGTACAATTACTCATATGTTTTCTCTGTTTTAATATTGTACGTTCATTATATTATTTTAGCATGTTCTTGTTTTAAATATTATCCTTTCCTACATCCACATGCTCAAATAAATGATCAATCAGATCAAAATTCAGTTGTAGAAGATGCACAAATACAGCACCTGTTACTGTTAACATAGATGTGACAGTGCATTTAAACTGTGGATCATGACATTAAACATGGCTTCATATTGGCAAATTTTCTGTAAAGCAATCGCTGTTTGTTTTTTTTTTCTTTTTAATCTCACCATTTTTGCACTGGACTGTAGCTTTCTTTAATGCACCCAACTCAGTCTGAAAACATATTAATTTAGATTGACTTTTGCAGATTGTCAACCTCAGATATAATACTTCTGATACTTAAAAATATGTCATGGCAATTTTAGTGTTTAATAAACTATATGGAAAAAAATATTGGAACACATCATGGCTACAGCTCATAAGATTTCCTGTTTATGCTGATTTGACATATAAATATTAATATTTCCTTAAAGTTTAATGGGAGATTTTTCTTCCTCAGTGAGATGTGAAGAAAGTAGCTGGTTAGCTGTGTTAGAAAATTATTATTTACAGTCAGAGCATGAAAAATATTTGAGAAATTTAGAGGTAGAACATTTAAAATCATAGTCATGGATAATAATAATAATAATAATAATTAAAAAATCAAAGTTAAGAGAAATTAAAGAAAAACCATCTCTGAGGCATTTTGGAAGCAAAGATAACAAATTGAAACTAACCAATGCAATGCAACAATATTTATCCCAATATAAAACTATATTATGACATTTATCATTATTGTTTTGTAGCCCAGACCCCTGTTAGAAAAGAAACACCTGAATTCAATGTGTCCCATTACTTTTGTCCATATAGTGTATATGCAAAACTTGTACATCACTGCTAACTCAGACTCTGCATCAGTGTAGCTCAGCAAATATAAACTCTGTCTCTTGTGTGATATTAGAACAGCAGCACAGAAACCTTTTTCTATGAAAATGTCCAGGTTATTACTGAATTATGAGGAAGCCAGAATTTAACGAGCAGACCGAGTCCTTCAAGCCTGGAACAAGTACCCTCTGTGGTGCTTGTTTTTAATGGCCCCGGAGAGGATATTGCCCCCTACCTCTGTGAGAGGGGCTCTCCTGAGTCAAGTGACTTTGATGGGCTGCCCCCTGAGCCTGATGCTTCTCTGGCATGGGAATGTAAGGCAGAGGCCCTTGTGAGGTGAGGAGAGAGATTTGTGTGCGGCCAATTGTTCTCGGTCTCTCTTCCGGTGCACCAAAGACCCCGAGCCTCTCAATGTGCAGCACACAGAACAATGCAACCCAGTTCCCGGGTCCGTCTGGGACAAAGGAGATGTTCTGCAGTCCCCTCCAACCTGCCGCTGTTGTCTGTTGATGTTTTAATCCCTTCCTGATAAACACCTTCATTCCCAACAGGCCCACAACTCGTGACAATAAAGCAGAATTGACTGCTCAGTGAGTCAATCACTGATGTTACTGCATGTTTCAGTTGCAAAGGTCACAAAATATGCAATTTCCTTTTAATAGAATATCCCAAAATGTAACCGAATCAAATCCAAATGTAAATATTTTTTCTCTTCGTCTTTTCCATGTTAGTAAAATGTGTTAAATGATTATTTTAGTTGCAGAAAGGTTAGATAAATTGCTTTTGATGACCAAAGCATCAACTTTCTGGTGATAATTGAGTGTGACACTTCTTTTCTTTTGTTTGGTGGGGTGGTCAAATAAAAGATTGACCATATAAAGTGAACCACATTTTATCTATGGTCCTCTTTTTTTTTTTTTTTTTTTTTTTGCTGTGTGAACAGAGAATGTGATGCAGAATTCTCACTCAGTAAACATGTGCATCATTATCCATTCATTGGAATGTATTGTTTGTTTACTGTGGCCCCATTTCCAGAGAGCCCAAAAGCAGGCTGATGGAGTGGGAAGCACTGAACAAAGGCTTTTCTTCCCCACCCGCTTGGGCCTCAGAAATGCTCACCACTCAGCCGGCACAGAGCCTTTCACCAGGCTTTTGGCCAGCCATGAGTGACAGTTGAATCACACAGAACTTTTCCCAAGTACAGGAGCCTGGGTGACTACACTCTAAAAAGATTTTTTTTTACAAATTTACCAACTTCAACTGTTGAAGAAGTCATCAGCTATAATCTCATAGTCATTCAGGGTTGTGCCAATAGATATGGAAAAATAATCAATTTATTCAGTGTGAACAATTTAGAGGTATCTAACAGTCAATTTTATTAGTGCATTTTTAAACAAAGATCATTGTGTTTTTAGCTCATGAGCCATGAGCTATAGTGAAGGTGCTGTTGTCATCATTGCCATCGTTGTCTTTGTTGTCGTTGTCTTTGTCGTCTTCATCATCATTGTCATCTTCACCTTTGTCTTTGTTAGCAATTTCTTCAAACATCTTCTCCAGTGAAACTGCTGGTCGGATTCATTTCAAATTTTTTTAGTATAATGTTTTCACAGTTTTTTCACAGTTTTGAGAAATTTAGATTTTTTTTTTTTTTTATGGATTTTTTTTTTAATATTAAACATTTGCCTTTACTTATAATGGGTCATATTTTAATGGCTTATAACATGGAAATGGTTAGAAATAAAAATATAGTTACTATTGATCACTGATAGAAGTCATATATGGACTTTCATTTAATTAGTTGAGTTCTCCTCCAATGAAAGTACCACCCACTTCTATTGAGAGATTGATCCCTTGCATCAAGACCACAGGACTCTAACGTAGTGGCAGAACCTGACAACCTTGCAAATTCAACTTGTTATTGATTTGTGATAGAACATGCCGGTGGGATACAGGGCCGTTGGTCCTATTTTTGTTAGTTCAGAGTCTGCTGTTTATACAAGGAGTGAGCAGTCCCATGTTTCTACAATATTCTAAAGATCAGATATGGATGACTTCTGTCTTTGTTTTGTTTTTATGGTGGCTGGGATCTGGTATTGAGGTGTATTATCTAACAGTGACTAGAGTTAATAACATTTTAACCAAAGAAACCCATGAATAGGCAGGTTGGCTCACTGGCTGTAATGAGGGCCTTTAAGTTTTTCACCAGCCACCATAGGGGAGGATGTGAAGGGTGTTCAGTTGTGCAGCCTCACTGCTAGATAAAAGGTTAAGGTTAACTCACTTTATCATCCCTGTAGGGGAATTCTGTCTGCATTTTACCTAGTAATAGCATTAGCATTATCAATTAGCATCAGCATTAGGAGCATTGAGCTTTGGGACCAACTCCAGATCATCATGAGCACCATCCTTTAAAAACAATTGTGTTTTCACTTGAGTTCATCGGTAAGGATTTAAACCCTTAGTCAATTTTTAAAGATACATACAATTACTTTACCATCAGTAATGTGATGAAAAAGAAACATGTCAGATACCATGAGGACTGTTAGTTACTGTATCATTAAAAAAAGATGTTATTTTTTAACCATTGAAATTACCGAAAGAAACGATTTTATAACAATGTAGTTTATAATAAATCTATATAAATATGGGGTTAATAATGTGAAGAGAGTACCCTTCTTATCTATCATGTCTAGGTAATATTTGGTGCTGTCTTTTGAAGTTAATCTAATCACCTTCAGGACAAGAAGAATAGAAAACTATGATCTGCTGCAGTTAAAGGTAAAATGTGTAGTAATTCTATGAAAGGATATCAGAAAATCACAACTGCTATGATAATGTTTGGTTTGTGTCGTTACAACATTGTAAATATTTCAACAAAGTTCAAATTCAGAGACACATAATGTTATTCAATGTGATGCCTGTTTCATTTGGTCGTAAATGGCATCGTATCCCCTTTATTAAAATGTTTATACTTTATTGTTGTGTCATTAGGGAAAAAATGATATAATATGGAAACACAGTTAGGATAAATTGGCAGAAAAATTATTTCTATTCATCTTTGCAATTATGATGACAACAAAAAAAGTCCCATGATCCCATGCTACATCACAATGTCATCTACTACTATAGTTTTTAATCACTGTTTTGATTGATGACCCCTAGTGGCAGAAAGATGTGTGTATTTAACACTTAGGCTGCTAATGGCGTTGACAGAGCTGTGCCTTCAAAAATAAATACTAAAATATAATACAACAAAATGAAATAAATAACTTTAAATCTCTACTTGTATTGTTGAGTATCAGATTAAAGTGATTCCCAGCCAAAACATACAGTATCAAACAAAAAGAAAGTCCACATAAAGCATAAAAGACAGGAGTAAATTTGACACGGGTTGAGTTTTACAGTGTATGGACAAGTGCTGTTGTGTAGAGGGCCAGGCCCAGCTGCAGTGCTGGGAGGTCCGTCTATTGTCTGGAAGACATAAAGGCAGGACGAGCTGGGGACGAGGCTTTACAACTGAGCCCAACAAGCTGCTGCAGACACACACACTCACTGACCATGTCATTGATGCATCAAGTGATGTGGTGTGATGCTCTTCACGTAAATGAGACAAAGGCATGCACACAATCACTGCATGTTCAATAAAACAAGCAAATGTTAACTCGACCACTCTTTCTGTCTCTCACCCTGGTGGACAATGGGGGTTTATCAGGTGGGGTTCATGTTGATGTCTGAGCGAGGGACAGACCTGTCAATCATCTATTATCCAGCCTTGTTGAAATGATGCCTGTCCCAAACAAATCACTACTGAGTTTCCATGAATGAAATGAAACAAAACATGAACACAACCCTGTCTTTCTGTGTATTTAGAAAATGTGACCATTCTTAGCTGTTATGAAACTCTCCAAGCACTAAGGGTGGGCGATACAGGGAATTTTGGTATCGATCCGATACCAAGTAAATACAGGGCTAGTACATCAGTACCGATCCTCTTTACTTGAAATGTCATGATCAGTGAATAATTTTGTGATTTTGCTTTTAGTTAGTTGATCATGATTATGATTAAATGCAGGACAAACATTTTAGGCAAATAAACATGTTGTTTTTTAATTAACTAACCACAAAATAAAACAACTTAACAGTATAAAAAATTCTAATAAATAAAAATTATAAAATAATTCACCTTCTACCTTTTACTACACACAATTGTCTAAGAAACTAGTGAAACTAGTACAAAATAACAAATGTAACAAAAACATCGCACGCATTCACTTTGTGAGGAAATTTGCATAATTTGCTGGACGCATAGAAAAGAAACTGCAACAAAAGTATTGATCTCATCACGCTAGTATTGATCCGATACCGATACTCACCTTAGTATCGATATCTAGATTGATACGCTCAGCCCTACCAAACACTGTAAACATAACTTTAAGTAACCTAAGTCTAGCAGGTATAGTATTAAGGTGTAATAACCCTTTACAGTATTTAGTATGTATAAGCAGGGAAAAAGCTTGCAAGCACTTTTTAATTCACTACAGTGTTGTTGTGTTGCGATCAGCACTTTTAATGTCTCCCATGAAACATTTAATCTGCGGTGTACTTATGGTCATCCATTATATGGTGAACACCACATTATCTGTATCTAACCTGTACATATGTTTATGTGCCCACAGGAGGAATTATAGTCCTTAATATAGTGCATCAATAAACTCCTTTAAATGGTGTTTATAAGCACAGATTTCTGTCCTACACATTTATATGTTCTTTTAGCACATTTTAAAGCTGCATATGATTTTCGTCACCAATTTTTCATCAAATCTGTAAAACCAGAGTCATAGCCTAAATATTACAAATCTGGGAGTCTTTCCACGAGTACACACCTGAATCTCTTCCCTCACGGTGAACAATTTCGACGTGTACTCCACCATAAACACTCCATGTGTTTACAAACAGAACCGGTAGGTCACTCGGGCATTTGGGGAAATTTGTCACGACGTACATTGTTGGAAGTGGAGTAACATCCATCGGCGCTCACTTCCTGCGGGGAGCTTTTATACGGCCTCCAAGCCTGTGCTGCCTAGAAGTCGAGGGCTGAAGGCAGTTTCACCCTGGAGCACCTGCTTTCACTTGGTCAACATGTTTGTTGTTGCTGCTACTGTGGCTGCGTGGAGCTGGAAGAGATTCAGGTGCGTAATCATGGAAACACTCACACGTTTGTGATACTTTGGCTATGACTCAGGTTTTACAGATCTGAAGAAAAATTGGAGACGAAAGTCACACGCAGCTTTAAGGAGCTTAAAACAGTTAAATGCTATAGAGGATGTTTCAGTATTAGCAACATTCTTTGGCTGCAATCAGGTTGTTTTACACAGACAAGTAAATGGTCAGATAACATGTCACCACTGTCTGCTTCTGCACAAAAATATTTCTAAAATTTCATATTTCATTTCATTAGCAATTTCTAAAGATGTGACATGTAGTACTGTGCTTTTTCTGCCCATGTCTCCCAGAAATGTATTATTTTATGGTTAATACCGGTAATAGTAGTTTGTGTTACCAGGATCAGTTTGATGCACAAAAAGTCTGAAAGATGTGATAAAAATTACTCAGTGTATCAGCTATAGCTAGAGAAAAAACAATTCACAATCTTTTGTCTAACCCTAAACAAAGCTCTTTTTGGACATAATACAAATAAGTTTAGGAAATGTGATGTAATATTGTTCTATTATATTCTGCACTATTATATTGTACTCTAACTCTGCCCCCCCCAAAAAAAAAAAAAAAAAAAAAA